>OX337247.1:33847061-34110317 GCA_946965025.1 Blera fallax
ACAGTAAGATGCGGATTCCACAGCGGACTTTAGGTGCTATTAAGTTCTCTTGACTTTAAGCAAAGAATCGATTGCCTAGCCGTGATTCGCTTAGCGCAGGCCCCCCACCGACGAGGCTGGAGATTTCATCAAGGTGGAGTTTTATAACCTCCTACACGGAGCGACGGACACTGAAGTAAGATTTCAGAATCCTACTTTAATGCTAAAATCGGAAAGGAACTCATTTTTGACGGATTAGTTCTTCGCGAAACGACATTTTTACGCCTAAAACGGTGGTAAGACCTATATGATACAGTGTACTACTTATAAGCGGACACCGACCGAAAAATTTGTCCGCTTATGAGAGGTGTCCGGTTATGAGAGAGTACACTATGCATCCATATGCAACTATATAGCACCGGAGAGTCAAACCGTCAACCAAATTGAGGTGGTAATTTGTGCTAGGCAGACAAACTGGACGGGTACATCGAGAAGTGGGCCGACGCTCTCAATATCAATCCATGTTCCAAGACCAGCATAGTTAGCACTGACGTTACATAAATATCTTGGCGCCCTTTGCCCAGTTACTCACACAACGGCTTGAGTTTGACCGAGCTCATCACCATGCTGAGTTTGCAAGTCCTTTGCATTTCCAGTATATATGATCGCTATACTTAACTTCGAGCTCCTGCAGGAATTTGACCGGCAGGAGGTGTCTCGAAGTGTGCACCCCAGTGCTTCCTACATATTTACATACA
This sequence comes from Blera fallax, assembly GCA_946965025.1. Classification (NCBI taxonomy): domain Eukaryota; kingdom Metazoa; phylum Arthropoda; class Insecta; order Diptera; family Syrphidae; genus Blera; species Blera fallax. Next base: position 33,847,799 of record OX337247.1, read on the forward strand.
TACGTATATGCAGTTCCCATTGGATTGTCCTCAGATAATCAGTCTATACTCCTTACATGCTTCCAGAATCATTCAGTTGAAACGACCCAATTGGCTGTTTACTCTCACGGTCCTAACAGTGGTTTTGATATTCTACACACCCTTATTGATACAATATGGCCCAAATGGCGTTTGCGTGCTTCCTGTAGTTGCAAAAATAAATAATAACCAACATAATCCTCGAACGCATGTATTCTCTAAAGTGAACAAACAGGTTTCTGTTCTGGACCCTCCTGCGTTGGCCACCTTACGGACCGTTGTCAAACAGTGCATTCGTCGAGTATAGATCTCCGCTGTTCATTAATTTAAAAAAAAACCTTCAGCAGTGTTAATAGAGAGTTTATATGTCCCGCCTTATTCAGGAGAGGCATTTCAAATACTTTGGTGACTATTAAAAATTAAAATTATGAAGGTGCGAAGTATCACGTGCTGGTTGTCGAAAGAATTTGGGATCCTAAGAGGCGTTCGTAGGGTTGCCAGAAATATTTCTTAGCAAATCGGAAGGATTCAGGAAAAATATCGGGAGATTGAGAAAAAATCGGGAGAATAAATAAAAACTCATTACTCCATAGTATAAAATATTTTTGTAATTTTATTTCAGGTTTTTGTACAAACATTACTTAGGTACATTACATTTGATATTTTGCGTAGAAAAATTTTAAGCCACCATTCTCCTTCTAGCAAACAAATATATTTTTGGAAATGTCAATGTTAAAAAAACAAGAAAGAGTAATGCCAAATTATTTTGTATGCTTACATTAGGCGCTGATTACACTTCTTCGTAATAAAACTTTTTCTGAACTTGTCGTGATTTTTTGGGAAAGTAAAAATAAAAAAATTGGAAAAACGGGAGACTTCTTAGAGTTTCCGGGAGACCGGGAAATTGGTAAAAAAACCGGGAGACTCCCGGAATATCGGGAGAACTGGCAAACCTAGGCGTTCGTCAAGGTTGCACACCACTACTCTTTTGGTGGTGATCAGTGATGTTTTACGGAGCGCTTTGTCGATAAGAAGTGACCTGGAAAGCTGAACATTTTTGTTAATCGGCGTCTCAGAAACTCATTTCGAGTGTTCTGGCCAAATTGTACACAAACAAACAAATTTATGTTAGAATGGGCCAGGAACGAGTTGATGAAATTATACACCCTTCCTAGGGACGAGAATTATATTACATAGGCGTGGTTGATGCCCTAAGACCCAAAAGACACACGGAATTTAAGTAAGTAAATGCCCTTTATATTGATGCTGTCCCAAGGATGGTCCATACGCCTCTACGTTAAAGTGGCCCTCGCTCTGCGCTGAGGAACTCTGCTTCTGGCAAACTTCCTTTTCTTCAAAGCGCAGTCCAAGCATGCACATATATTTTCCAAGGTGTAACCTTGGACACCAAAGTATTTTCTAGATATTCCACATCATCAGTGTAGTTCTACCAACTTCTAAGCGTCTCTAATAATTTGGAACAGCCTTTCAGTTTCCTTCTGCAAATGTTTTTTCAAACTTATTGATTCGACCTCAGCTCTTTAACAATTGCAGGCAACTTGTTAATCCTGACGCAGTATCTTTGCCAGCCAATGTTTTTCTGCAATGTGCAGATTGAGGGTGAACAATATATTTCCTCTACGCCTGTCGATTAAGCATCATCATTTCTTTTGTCGACTCGGCTGAAAACCATCATTATCGACCTGGTAGATAAGCAGCTCAATAATTTAATCCTTTACTCGGACTTGATGACAACCGAATACCAACATCGATGAACCTGAAAGTAGTAAAGAACGAGTTGCCACTGAGCGACGGAATCTGCATTGGAAGCTGAAACACTTATTAATCTTTAGAGCATACCATCCAGATCAGGCGCAGCTTTCTGAGGTGTTTCTCAAGATTTCAGTATTACCTTGTTCTTATTTGAGCTACTTTGAACTTTAGAACTTTCCCGCTGAACTTCTCCAAGAGTGTCTTAGCTTGTTTTTACTTTCTGAAGTTCTCTAGATAGCTTCGCTCTTTTCCTTTTCCTTTAATTCCGCAGTTCTTCTTGGAGAAGATGGTCTCATCACTCTTTTAGCAGCTTGTGAACTTCTTCGTTCCCTTCCTTGGTACGCTCGTGCTTCTAGTTAGGTTGCTGAGTTCTCATACCACTCTGGAGGTGATTCAAAGAAGCTGAGCACTTTTATGGCAGCTGATGACCAAGTTCACATGATCGCATGGTTCTGCTTGCGGTAGCCTCTCCTGGAGTTAAATTGGTTACTTCCGTTACCTTCCGATCGTACCGAGTTCTTTTGTAAGATCCTCGAAAGTGTGTCCATTCGTTCTGAAAGTTTGACTCTTTGCCCAAATATTCTGCTCCCAAATATTCCTGCTCCGTTGCTCAACTTCGTTTTGAAGCCATTTCCTCTTTACAATTCATCTTTGGTGCAGTGCAACAGAAGTGCTACTACTATAAAGGTTCTCGGTACCTGAGGCCGATACCTAGTACATTGCTTACACCCTGTTCAGCTTACTTGGCTGTTCTTTCAATTCAGATGTGTAGAGGTGTAAGATCCAAATTCACCTCCATGACCTCATGACCTCATAGCTCCTGCTATGCAAACACATACCACTTCTCTTATAGAAGATCGGCTGTTGGCATAAAGAGCACCTCGCATCATCTTCAGCACTGGTTCGTGGTTCGGTTTCCTGCGGAGGCTCTCTGAAACGCGTAGAGTACTCGTGGACAGACATTGACTTCACTGTTCGAAATTCTACCATAAATTCGATGCAAATTAGAGAAAGCTAAGTGAATAGTAACACACTATGAAAAATAAGTTTATTAACTGCAGGACTATCGATAACGGTCTACGATTGTAACAACTGTGCTTAAATTTTGAATCGGAGTGACTAAAAGCATATCCAGTCGTGCACCACCTATCGCTATTCCTTTCGAACAATGCTAATAGTTTGTAACGCTATAGTGAAATGCAATGAATAAGAAACATGCAATACAGTTATTAGTAGTCCTTGCAGTGCAAAGTTTCCCACAATTGGACACAAGTTCAAATTAAAAAAGGAAAAAAAAAAACCGAGTGAATGCGTTTTATGTGAGAATTTTCAACCGGTTCGGTGATTAAAGGCTCATGAACGAGCCCATCGTGCCATAAATCGTTAGGTGTTCAAAAATTCACATTACAAATTGTTGAAACGCACGATTTCTGAATAATGTCAAAAGACCGTTAGTTGAACTAATTTCGCATCCATTAATGTCTCCAAAGTGTTTCTATACTAGTCGGAAAGATTTACGCTTCGAGTATTTTTATTTATTCCGCAATTTCGTGCAAGGATACACCTCCTTCCAAAAATATAAATTCTCTGAATGTTCGTGTTGCTGTTAAATTACTTTTCATGGAGAGATCTTTGGAGTGCAATTGCAATGTACTTTGGATGCAATATAGTGAATCTCCGTCCAATGAACTCAGTGCAACAGCAAGAGTGTTCCTTGCCACCCTTTTGGGTTTCTGCTCCTGGAAAGCTGTTTGCCAAGCAAATTACACTTTTTTATATGAAACCCATTTATATTCATTGTGCTTCGTTTTTTATTTTGTGGCTGAATCCATTTACACAAAATGATGTGGTTTTCCTTTACCAGGCTTTCATGTTACTGTTCCGGCAGTAAATTTACTCACCTCAGCCACTTTACTGAACTTAAAGCAAATAACGTACGCCGTACGGAGGGTGCTTATCCTGGTTTTTTAAATAGAGAGATGCAAGGATGCAAATATTAAAGTTAACTTAATTTTATGATGGTTAAGGTGAGCCTTCAGCCGATTTTAATTCAAGTTTCAAACTATTTCCGCTGCAATAAAAATAATTCGCCACATACGAGAAATTCTTAAACTCTTTTGTCACATAGTTTGCGACTTACATACATTCAGGTCAGCACCCCTAAATAAAATAAAAAAGTGTAGAAACGGGGCTAAATTGTGTTGTCGGATGAATCGTTGTTTAAAGACAAAGAATACATCCGCAGAAGTACCCATCAAGGCGGAGTAATCTTCTCAGTACTATGGGTTTTTGTTCTTAGCAAAGTACCCCTACAACTCAGATATAGCGGTGTCAAAACCGTCGCATACATACTGATCGCTACGCACAAATACCTCCCGGCCCTTAGTGAGCAATTAGGTGGGTTTCTGAAGACTCAGATACTTACATGGCTAAGAAGTGTGGACTTGTGTGGACCAAAGTTTGCATTACCTTTTCTGTAGGAGCAATCCGCTTACCTAGGAAGGGGTAAGGACAACGTCAGATACCGAGGCCCTGTGCTGATAAAAAGCTGCTGAATTGGAGGCTATACATAAATGAAGAGATCAAAAAGCTATTATTGCCATCTATGGAAACCGAAACTCAAAACTAAATAATGGATGAACATGGCTATATATACTAACTTACATATGTACTCACTTTCTGACAGGGCGCCAGCAAGATCACCAAATCGACCACTGTCACGACGATGCCATGACTGGCAAGCACTTGCATTACCCGTGCAATGAGAACTACATCCACAGCGAAACTTGAGGCTATTTTTACAAGCATGATGTACAAGCATCAGCAGCAATTACTGCCATAACAACAAGTTAATCAGACAGCTGGACACCAAATACAACGGCCCATTCTATGATTCTAAAGAAATATTTACGCAATGTTATGTATCTACTACACTACGTCGTACCTAGATTTCGCTAAACCTTTTGCAACTATATCTGTACATACCCGAGCAGGGAAGAATGGGAAAACGGTCAGCTATCTAACACGCAAAACGACTCTACCTACATAGATGCACCAAAGATCAACATAGGTATCTTATCGGAACCGTTGGGCAAAGCCAAATTAGACCGCCTCCCGAGCCACGTCAGTGTTTTACAAGTGAGGGCCCTAGCAGTGACAATAACCTCCCGAGAGACTGCGTCGAGGATCAATACCACAAGAATGTGTCACCTTTTCCATCGACAGCCAGGCAGTAATAAAAGCGATTTCTGCTATTGGAATTTTGAAGTGATGTTGAGAAGAGCTAAAGTTTCCTGGAACTGAGCACAATGTTTCGTTCTTTTGATTGCCTGGGCATGAAGCCATACCAGGTAAGGAAGGCCAAAGAATTGGCTAGAAATCGTTTGGAATTTGGAAATATACTTGTATACTCCCGTCTTGTATACTAAGGCTCGAAGCCTACGACAAGGCTCTAAAGGAAACAAACAACAGATGGTCCTCTTTGGACACTTGTGCAACCATAAGAAGAATTTAACCTTACTTTAAGAAAACGAGTATCGAATGGCTTATGCAAAAGGATAGGAAATCTCCTTCCATCCCGGTATGTGTCATCACGGGGTATAGTACTCTGCGGTGCCAAATGAAAAAACTACGATTAACCAAAGAAGATCAATGTCAAGGATTTGGTGATAGGAAAGTCAGCGAAGATACAACCCGCATTCTCTGTCACTGTCCAGGACCAATCCACCTTAGATACAACTTTATCGGGGGACATGAGCTGAAGGAAATACCCAGTACAATAGTGAACAACATCTTAAACTCCATCAAATCAACCGGATTATTTGCAAGTTCATTGCAAGCAAGAAGTTGAATCATAGGCACAAAACAAGGTTAACCAAAGAGCAAAGGGCAGACACATCTCCCCTATGAATATCGCAATGGGTCTATATTGACTTTAGTGTGGTGTGGTGTACGACTTGCAAGTCATATGAGGAAAAGCTACTTAGATATCCCATTGAGCACCCATTTTTCTCATCTGCAGGGATGATGTACCAATTCCAGGGATGATGTCAGGAATAAGTGCGAAAGAGGTCGGTACAAAAATAGACGAAGATAAGAATCCTTGGGCAATCAAATAATTTGTTTCATACAAGGCACCGGGAACGGATGACTATAAGAGTCAGTGGAAAGTGTTATTTCACTGTCATTAAGCTAAGTTATGTTCCTAAGGCATGGCGGAAGGCACGTGTCGTATTCTTTCCCACAGGAGGGGGGAACCAAGTAACACAACCTCAATGGACTTCAGACCGACCAGTCTGCCGTGATTTCTGCTGAAAACATTCAAACGTTTAATAGATGTACAGTGATTCATGAGAGACATGGTCGGCGACAACTACTTATCTATGTAAATCACAACATGCATACACCTATGGATCCGAAGATACTACCATCCATGGGGTCGTATCAAGCATAGAAAGATCTCTCCATCTTCATTGGCACTGAAAGGGCGTTCCACAACTTGGGCACTGACGCTATGCTGAGCATCATATAATGGGCTCAGCTAAACACCAGGCTCTGTAACTGAAACATACTAATGTTCAAATCGAGAATAATAAACTCAAACGTAAGGAAATGCAACTATTTGAAAAGGGGTCGGCAGAGAAACCCCTTTAATATGGCTCCCCGCGTGCATGAGATCTTGGTAAAATGCCTTCAACGCGATGGCCTATGCTGACGACGTGGTAATCCTGGCTAAGCGGAAATTTCTTCCAATTCTGAGTGAAAGACTCAACTTTGAACTACTATTAGTGGATAATTGGGTCAGCAGCAAAGGACTGGGAGTTAACCCCTCAAAGACGGAGTTAATCTCTTTTTACGAAGAAGAGCTCAATCGCTACCCTTAGACGCCCGAGCGCTTTGTGCTCCGAATCTTGATTTCAGCACGATACCGGGATGTAATCTTGGATTCAAAACTTAACTGGAAGGATGAACGAATCAGGAAAGCAGGAGTAGCTCTCTACTCCTGCAAAAAAGCATTCAGTGGGGCTTTAAAGCAGATGTGTGGCTATATAGGGCGATAGTTATTCCTATTCTTTCCTATGGTTCACAGCTTTAAACCTTACTAAAATCCAATGGGCAGCATGCATCTGCATCATAAGAATGACACTAATAACGGCAATGGAAACCATGCTTAGGCAATGTGAAGGTTGACTGTGATCATCAAACCCTTACCATCCCGATGGGATGTTGCCAACACAAAAACCCAAAGTCTGCGGAAATTATACCAATATCGTTGGTGAAACGATTATGATGTACGTAGGTACATATGTACATAGATAGCCAAACAGCCGTTAAGTCTCTGGACTCTGCCCTAATTAGATCGAAGCTTGCATGCTTTCCCTTTTGTGGGTGAAGATGAAGCAATCAGTAGAATAAACCCAACACTGGGCTTATCTAGACGTACGTGCAACAGCCAGAACGCCATGGTCAGCCTTAAGCAAAACGTGATCCATTTCTCTAGTCATTCGTCATAACTCACGAGTCATCTCCGGCATAATTTCTGTGCCATTGGTATTCATGCGACAGAAGGACTATTGCAGAAGCTGCAAGGATGAGAAAGAAATTTAATCTGTTCGCCGCCTTCCAATGCGTCTGTGATTGTCCCTCCTATCCGTCAGAAGATTGAGGACTCTAGGTTGTTACTTCTTCTCGGAACTAGAGGACGTAGTGTTGAGCTTTTGGACCTACTGATATTCATACCACTATTTACAGGTTGGGCCAATAAGGGTTTCACCATGAGAGTAGCATTGGAATGATTTTGATCCCTTTATTGATTAATGCTTATTGATCGATAACAAGTATGTGTGGAAGATAATATCGACCAAATGTTCACCACCTCGCTTCTGTCGCATAAATCTATCCGTTTGTCCAAATTTAGGATGACATCTTGGCATAATTGCTCCTCTATTCCACCAATATACTTTATTATCTCGTCCTTTAGCTCTTGAACTGTTGCTGGGTTATTGGCGTGGACCTTACTTTTGAGATAACCCCAAAGAAAAAAGTCCAAGGGTGTCAAATCGTATGATCTCGGTGGAAAATTGACATCCCTGTTTCGCGAGATAATGCGTCCTGAGAACTTTTCGTACAATAAGGTTATGGTCGCATTAGCTGTGTATGTGGCATGTAGCACCGTTTAGTTGGAACCACACATCGTCCACATCCATATATCATCTAATATCATCTAATTTGGGCCGTAAAATTTGGTTATCACGGTACGATAGCGTTCATTATTCACAGTAACAGCATTGCCGGGACCAAATATATAAAAAAAACCGTCTAATAATTCCTCCAGTCCAAAAATCACAACAAACTCGTGACTCTTTGAGGATGCATCGGTTTTTCGAAAATTTCTCTTGTTGTCCCCTGAGATGTTGGCTTCGTCACTGCAGATGATTTTCTTGCAAAAGTCGTCATTAAGCTGACGATCACAATGGTCTGGTGCCTTCAAATCCTGTGTTAACTGAGTTTTGTAACCGTGCATAATCAAATCTTTTAATTCCAGCACACGATGAAGAGTTGATGTGGTTACTGGTTTGGCTCTCGTACGACAGCAATGTTCTTGGCTGAACGGCCTGTGCGAACTGACTAGTGGTGTAAAAAAAGTATTCATTCGGTACAATGTATTCGTTACTACCATGTACTCATTCGTACTCGTTACCTGCAAAGTACTCAGATACGTATTTGCTACTCATTCTCTTTGCACTACCCAACACATTCCAGGGGATTCTTATTCGTCACAGACACATATGTATTCGAATACCAGTTCTCTCTTGCACTACCAGCAAGTATTATTTTAAGAGATTTTCTTACTCTCCCGACATCAATACTACAATCGTATAAAATTGTCCTTTGTTAAATATGTCAACAAAACAATATCACCTCACAAGAACGCAGACAAATTATACACACGGACACGCAATTTGTTCACTTTCCAGCAAACACACGGCTTGGCATACATAAGTGAAAAGAGAAATCTGTTTCTAATGAATTATATTTGTTAGAGCAGGTTACAATATTGAAGGAAACAAGGCAAGAGATTACTTTTGTATTCGGTTCGCAAAAAAGAGACAGAATTGTACTTGCATAGTTTCCAACGTGTTTTATAGGTGGTACTCGCGTGTATTAAGTACTCGTTACTTTTATCCGAGTACTTATGAAAAAACAACGAAATGAGTACGAGTAGTCAAATGTACATATTCACAGTTTACATCACTAGAACTGACCGACCCAGTTTTTTGGAATTTGTGCACAACATTCAGAATTGTACGCTCAGTTGGTCGATTATTAACACAGAAAAAAATCACGTTATGGGCGATATGCTTTTTTTTAAGCAGCCATTTTCGATAATTTTAGTATGTTGTGCCACCGAGTATCTATGCATGACTAAAATTGTTAATAACTGGAGATGACAGATGTCAATATGAATCATTTTTTTTTGACATTTAGACATTATTCGCCATTTCATGGTGGAATATCCATTGGTCCACGGTTTAGGTGTTTTTAACACAGCGGATACATACATCGCTTATACGACTCCCGAATTAAATAAAATAATGTCCTTGTCAGTGAGCTGCGATTCTCTTATTCACCGATTGATTGGTTTTTTTTAATAAACACCTGGATTTTACTAGACTTGTTTTATTTACCGCCGATATTTTTACCAGTGCGCCAACAACTGACCGCAAAAAATTTTTTTTTTTCAAATTCTACCTGACTGCAGCTTACCACACCACAAATCCCTAATCAAATAAAATTAAAAAATCAATAAAAAATCAAATCCATAATTGGCTCATCAATTTATTAAATTAAATGAATTTGTCATCAAAAAGAAAAAGAGTAAAGGTTGTCCTCACCACTCAGCATTAACATTTAACATGGATTCATTAAAAATTTAATCAAACTCGTCATTTAATTAAAATTACCCGGACAACTTTTTAACTGTAACCTGAGTCTGTCCTCCCCCAAGTAGTGCATGGGATAATCCGGGAAAATTAAGTGCAATTACGTGCGCCTTTTCACAACTAATTTCGAGAGGATACATATGTGCACTGTAGTAGGTACACGTGCTGCCACAAAAATCACTTACCGCAATTTTGGAAGTTCGCAATACACCCAGTCGGTTACGTCATCCAGTCTGACCTCTCGATGCGATGATGCCAGATCCGATTTATTGCCAGCTAATACAATTGGAATGTCCTGCAGATTAAACATTAATATGAATCGTGTTACCATACAATGCACACAATAATTACGATATAAAACACACAATCACGTTACGTTTAGACAGCCTTAAGATAATATTTAACTCGATGTCACGCTTTCAATTGCTGGATGCGGACGTGGACATGGACATGAACGTGGACGTGTGACATTCGATACACTTACTTGGAAATCGGCTCTCTGTTCACGGATCTCTTCGAAACACTGTTTTACACACAGAAAACTGGGGGCGGAGGTTGTTGCATATACAAGCAGGAATGCATGTGCTGTTGCTATAGAGAGGCGCCGCATTGCAGGGAACTGCATATCTCCAGATGTGTCCAGTATATCCACCTGTTAAGATAGATGGAAAATTGGTTTCATTTTGTTCATTGATGCGGGCAATGGAATCGAAATGATTTTCGAAAGGACCACTGAATTAATGATTTTGCAGATACTTTTGGCAATGCCCTCGTATCAAGCTTGCTACGTCTGGTTATATGTACATATGCATGTAATGCAAAGTGGGATATGAATGAAGGATGATATGAAAATATCCTAAAACGCAATTTTATAAAAATGTCTACTTCTCTTAGCGTAACTGGTATTAAATATGATTTGGAAAGCTTATCAAAAAAACGTTTGCGTTCCTTGCCCTCTTCTCATCTGCCATTGGTCAGAATATACACCGACACAAATTAGGCGGATATACTCCCGATGAATTTAGACATTAGATAAAAATATGTTCAAGGTGGCTGATGAAACGCACTATCATGGAAACATCGAACCAAGGGGGTTATCTGCGGAAGTGGGTATTAGTTGGCAGTCTCCGCAGATAGTTCTTCATAGAAATTTTGACTTTTTTCCATAAATTCAAATTACAAGCAAATTAAGTCCAATGGACTTGGCTATCCGCTAAACAGGACTAAACAGGAATATGAATAAATGAAATTGCAGAGATGCCCCATGAGATGACTCTACACCCCGATCGAGTCACTGTGTACTGTGCAGCTTTATCAAGGTGCATTATCGGACGTTACTGCTTGGAAGAAAACGGTTGCACTGTAACAATCAGTAGATAAAATTACTTGAAATGTTGTTGCTGAATGCAGGAGTGTTTATCGACATCTTTGACGAAGCTACCTTTAGTCTCATGTGCCAGAAGATGCAGATGTATAGTAGATGGAAATGTCCTTACCGTGTTTGGTCCAGGGCCTAGCTTCACGCCGCAATTCGTGTTGTGCGCCTTATATGAAAGGGACATACACTTCAAAGTCATATCCAAAAGACAAATTGGGCTTTTCTACGATTCGAACTTCAAACTTCTGCTCAGTAGGCCAACCTACTAATCACGGCGCCACGGCGCCCATGTCGTCGTTGGATGGATTTATTGCATGCCGTCCCGTGGGCTACTAATTACTGGGAGCAGATAAGAACGATAAAGTGAGAGAAGAAGTTGCGACGGCATGCCCGCAAGTTTCCTTCTGTATTGTGGTGCTTTGTAGTTGATTCACTAGTCACAGAACTATTGAATATGAGACTCAGCGTACAGTGACAATGTCCTTAAACTACATTTTTGAGCGCAGTCAACTATAATTTACAGAGCACGCTGGAAAAAATCGATGATGGCCTTCAGTCCTTAGTTAAAAGATGTTACTCTCCAACTTGTCATTGATCACAAATATCTTGAAGTAATCTTAGGCAGTAAACTGAAATAGTATGAAAACGTTAAGCTGATTACAAAATTCTCCACACTGGCAGTGTCGGTCTGAGACCCTTTTTTTGCGCGCAGCGATCTTCAGCAAAATTTTTACGTCGCCGGTTGTCTGCTGGTTAGAAAGAACAGTGGTTAAATCCGCTAGTCCTTGGAATCTGGCATAGAATTACTAACGTCATTCATAGTACTCTTGGAGACTCTCTAAAGGATCCTCTTGGGTTAGTACCACCACCTAAGTGCAATGAAGTGATATGTCGACTCAGAGGCAACGAAATGTGGGCACGGTATATCGTGCGATTACGGAACAAAGTTCTTTGATTATAATGCCTATCGACAACATGAGTTCTGTCGTCATGTTCGGCAGGTTGTATCTAATATCCTTCCCTAAAAGTGCACGCACTAAGAGCATGCAGAGAATTGGCAACATGCATCGAAAACAGCTGATAGCATGGTTACCGAACTTAGGGCACAAAGATCGATTATTTGACGATATGTTACGCCATCTTGCTATTACATTTTAAAAGAAAGAGAGGCCGATGAAGACAAACCTGGAAGCTTTGGGTAACAGCAACAATTTTTCGTCTGTGCATTCGTCTTTAAGAATAATAAGAACACCAAGTCCGAGTAGAGTAGACACCATCAGTTACGCTGACGACATTGCAGTCATTATTGTAGCGAAAACTCTAGAGCAAGTGTGTCTGCCAAGTGCCATCGTCATCAACGTGAGGATATGCCTAAAAGAATCAGAAATGGAACTGGCAGACCATAAAAAGGAAGCAGGGCTAATAAGCAGCAGGACAAAGATAGGGAGTCTTTCTGTGCGGATCAGCGAGCAAACCATAAAGTCGAATCCACACATCAAGTATCTGTGAGTGCTGTTGGATCACAAGCTCAATTTCAAAAAACTTTTTAAGTACACAGGCGAGACAGCCTCTCGGGCAGTATTGGCACTAGAATCGCACTCGAGAATGTCGAGTGAGCAGCGGGAAACTAGGAGCCAATACAAATCGGCAACTGAGAAGGCGAAGGGACTGGTTATTGAATGCACGCAAACACCAAACAAGAAACACACGCACGCAAAATACATCGCACTCCCGATTGCATATATGACGAACTATACCCCAGCCCTCCCAAACTCGCCACTTATGTACGCAATGCAATCACAAGCGAAAAACGGGTTTTTTCATCGCTAACGATATGAAACCGAGGCGAATGTCCTACGAGCACAATTTGGGTTGTGGCCCACTCTCGAGAAAATCGTAGATTTCATGCTTCAAAATGGCTGAAATTGGGCCACCTTAAGTAACATCGCAGTGCGCATAGTCAGCTATCTTTGGCGTCTACAGCGCTAACGTAATGCGAATCATTCGAATGATAGATTCGACGCCTAAGAACGGAAAGCGATAAGCGACGCGGTGGCAAGGATTCTCTGCCATCTTTGGCACCTTGAGCGTATATGTAACTGTAAGATCAGACTCTGCCTTACACCGACCCTCGTAAAGTAGTACCTAATGGCGGTTCCGCGAGGGTGTATATTCTGCACGTGAAGGGAGGTGTTTTTAGCCGGTAAGAATGCGGCACTGCCGATGGCCTATCTAATCTTTTCACCTTCCTGGAAAAGAAAATAAACACGAACACACACGGACGCAACATACCCTGGTGCATCCTGCGCATACGTTTCCAAACTGACCGAATTTATAGACGCACACAAAGAGACAGCTACAGGTTCTGCAACACAGCACTCATTTGAAAAAACATTTTTTTCCAGTTGACGCATAACAGGATCCCTTTCTTACTACGGAGGCTTGAGACTACATACATATCGATCAATATTTCGTTGCGTTTTAAGTTGCATATTTTTTAAAAAGAAACTAAGGGATGACTCGCCATTAATTATTGCAGAAAGTGTAGGTATGGAAAGTAATTGAATCTGTCTATCACCTGTTTTGTCATTATCCTGCCCTCACCAACAACCGAATGGGGACTCTTTGGAGTTGCTTCTCTACGAAGCTATATAAAATTGAGCTGAAAGACCATACGTTTCTCAGCGTGGTTCTAAATAATCGGTTCTCTCTTCAGAGGTTCCCACGGTAATCAAGATTGAAACGACGTAAGCAATGACTAACAGCACAGAGCAACCACCTACCTATCTACTATAGCAATTATGTAGGAGTTGGAGCAGATGTCTCTATGTTTAGTGGAGCGTAAACACAAACCCTTTTTGGGTAGTATATCTAGTATAGTACACCACACTCACAATTAACATACCCTTGGAAGCACCCACAAACTGCATCCGCTTAAGCTGTACATATTTCCATTTTTTTTTCTTTTAAAACCCATTTGTGAAATTAAAATCACTAGTCTGTACACGGAGAACGAAATAAAGTTCTACCTTGGCATCGCTCTTAGAAGTTTTACATTTCCCTACTTGTCAGCCACACAAAAAAGATCTTACTTTCCTTTCGTAAGCTGCCACCCCACCGTCGCAATCACCGTTCCTCGTCAGGACCACCTATTTACTTCCTTATGCTGTGGAAAATTGCACAGGAAATTATTCTGAACTAACGATCTCCACAGAAAACTACAGACCACGACGGAGGAGAGATCAAATTAATTACTCTACCTTCCGTTCGCGTCGCTCCATCTTGGGGCACCATTTATCAAATTTCCGTAAGCATCCTACCATAGGGATAAAATGGGATAATCGTCATAGGTAAGTGCTGGTTGTACACATGTAGGGAGGGCATGAATCGTGCTTAACACCGGATGAGTGGTACTTCATTAAATGTGAATCTGAAAGTAGGATTTGAACCCTATCAACGGTGGGGGAGTTTATTTCCGCTGATTTCGGCGGAGGAAAATAAACCAGCTAAACAGAAAAAAAGTACACACTCACACACGCAGAGTACCCACAATTTAGCAAATTTAAGCTTTATTCCGTGAGATAAAAGAAAACGACGTCGCAAATCCTTTGGCCAAAGTCAATTCGTTTCCTGGCAGTATAAACCACGATATTGACAATAAATACAAATATATTTCGGTGGGTGTACACCGTTTAAAGCAATCAGGAACACATGTTACTTCCGTAAGGATACGAAAAAGGATTGAACAGCTGTAAAATGGCTCTATATTGGAATTGTCGATGTCGAAATTCGTTGAGAAGATATTCGTGTTGGGTTCACCATGTCATAACTTGTGTTTTATGTTGGCAATGTGCGGATAAGCCGTAATACGTACGAGTATTATTGGGTGTGTGCCATCAGGATATGGGCTATTTATATTTTATTGGTTAAGACTTTCTTAATCACTTTAGAAGGGTTGGTAGTATAAGTTAAATTGGGCAATTTTTATTTGCTGATGACGCAGGTACCCACCCAGCGGCACCAAATCATTGAAAGAACATCAGCACAGAGATTAAAACCTTAATATCAGTCATAATCCCTGCGTCCTGCGGAGGTGCTTTGAATGGTCCTGTTATATTAGGTGTTTCATTATTGTAGCAGGCTTTGGCCGTTTCTCGTATATAAAGCCAGTTTCGAGAAAATTATTCGGGGTACCCATTCCTAAGTTATCGCCTTCAAGGACGATGGAAGCAAGACGCAAGCCTTTAACTTCCCAGGTTCAACCAGAAGTAATAATTTCTTAATGATGCCGACAATAAAGGATTTGAAAATTGCGAGAAATTTTTAACGTCGTTGCGACCAAGTGAGCCACTTCCTTCAGGGAACCCTTCGGAAAGGGCTGATGTCATAGTTTCCGCACTCTATAAACTGTTCAGTTGTAGTTTAGCATATCGACACTTACTGCCTGCAAGCCAGTGCTTAATATTGTCCCACCGCAGGCACAGCTTTGGACTCTAACTCTAGTCGTAAACTTTTTTTTTATCAGATTTGTAGGACTTATTTTTAGAGCTGTGGAAGTCTTATCACTTATTCGAGCCCCTACGGCCATGTCTCCATTTTGTTTCGATGAGAGACTACCAGCAGATCGACGGAAACTGATCACACGGGCCCGATACTAGCTTTTGAAAGGAAATTCGCTACAAGAATTCCTGATAGAGTGTACTGGAAGAACCGTAGGAGCATGAAAAAAGAGCTGGCATTCTATATCGATGGTTCTTAGATGGACATTGGCACGGGAGCCGGAGTTTAATGTTAAGCCCTAGGAATAAACCACTCCTTTAGAATACACGACGACTGCAGCGTCTTTCAAGCCGAAGTCACAGCCATCATACAGGCTGCTGAAATTATTCGCGAGAGTAATATCGTTGGCAAAACAATCACTGTCTATATAGACAGCCAGGCAGCCGTTAAGGCTCTGGACTCCGCGGTAATCAGGTCGAGGCTTGTGAGAACCTGCAAGTCACTCTTAAACGAAATATCTAGAACCAATGCGGTGACCCTCTGCTGGGTACCAGGGCATATGTATATCAAAGGAAATGAAAAGGCTGATGAGCTTGCTAGAAAACGGTCGGCGCTGTACTTATCGTGGGCCCTCCCTTTTGTAGTAACCCCAATCAGTTCCTTACGAAAAAAGATAGAAGATGAAGCCACGGGTCAAGCAAACAGACGCTGGGTTCATCTGGAAACATGCGCAACGGCCAGGGCGCTATAGCCGGCCTTCAGCAAGAAGAGATCAACCTCTCTGGTAAAACCCAGTCGTTATAACGCACGGGTAGTTTCCGGCATAATTACTGGACATTGTGCTATCGGCGTCCACACACAACGACTAGGTGTGCTACATAAGTTGCAGGGATGAAGAAGAAATTGAATCTGTTCGTCATCTGCTGTGTGATTGTCCTGGCCTATCCGTCATAAGAATGAGGACTCTAGGAAGTCACTTCTTTTCGGAATTGGAGGACCTAGGTAATGTAGAGCTGACAGACCTCCTGAGATTCATATCATTTTCTGGGTGGTTCTAACAGCGGATTCACAATGTTTCTAGGGTTAAATGATTGGGCACAATGGACCTACTTGGTCTAAGTGAGCAGTGATTCTTATGTCACAAGGCACCCATCTACCTAACCTAACCTAACCTAGAGCTGTGGGATAGACAATGCATACTAGCCGAGTATACATATGTACATATGTATGTTAAGTTCCTGTCATTTGTACAAAGTGGCACGATAGGCATCACTTTATCGGTAAATGGTCTCATTTTTGCAAATGGCGTCTTATATCAGCGTGACTTTGACGTAAGCAGAATACACGGAAATAAACCAGCGATTGCTATTGCTCTTCAAGAATACGAAAAAATTCATCTTCGATTTCGTGTTTGTGTGGCACTGACCGCTCACCTATCTGAAGACTGGCTCAACACGGGACAAAAGCAGATGTGGCGGGCCTCAGAGTAGTCGTTCAGATGAGAATGTCGCTGCTAAGGCTGCAGATGTCCAAGAGGACACTCAAACATCACACGACGGGCCACGCAATTGAGTATTAAAAGACGGTCTTCACAGTAAATTTTGGTTAAAGATTTGAAAATGTATCCGAACAAAGTTCAAACAGTGTATCAACTATTGTCTGCAGACCGCCGCTCCTAATCCCCGATTTCGATGACAAGCCCCATGCAGAAATCTAATGACGGAATGTTTTAGCTGAAACCTCTATTGCTGATTGTATGGTATCATTAGACTTAACTAGAACGTTGTCTCCCAAAAAGGGACGCAAGAGACGATTTGGTTTTCCTTTCTGTCCTTTGAAAGCCATACTCATACGAGTAAATCATTCAGTCCTTATACTAAAAAGTGGTGGTACTAACCTTGCTAAGGCTCTTCAAAGAATCTTCAGTGCGTGAACAGCTAGTGGCATACACAATGCATACCATCTCTTTGTTGTGATGCCAAAATCGACTTTATTGCAAAGCCAGGTGAAGGAGGTTACACTTTGTCGAAAAATCTCAGACCTATCAACCTATGTGAGATCGCTAGGCCCTGGACCATACACGTCTGTTGCGCCAAGTATTTGTATTTGTATTTTTATATACATTTGCTGTAGTACTTTCCCGGCACATTTACTGTTGGCAGCATAGGACTTTGCTGAAAGCTGAGTGGCCTCTTGCGATTGCAGTAGTTCGGCGTAAAGCTTTCTCACATTAGTTCGCCGCTACTTTGGAAATCCATAAATGTACCTTGGCTGCAACGGGCAACGGGCAACGTGGTAGTGGTCCGAGTCTACTATGACCCTCTTGGAGCGTTCAGACATCTAGTATACTGGAGGACGAGTGTCTAGCGTCAACTGCAAAACTGTTGACTGTTTTTTTTTTTATAAAAAGAGAGCCATGTTCCTTTGTGGACTTTGGGATGAGGGGACCGCGTGCTAGCTATGGCAATGTATTGTCTTGCCGCTGGCACACGACTCCATTTCTTGATGTGGTGTCATGCAGCCTCAGGATCAGATACCAAAGGTATCTGCTCTTCCCAGCGTTATACGCATTGCTTGGCAATTATAGCGTGCTTTCGACTCCTATGAGTGACAGCAATAATAAATGACAGAGGAACCACTGCGAAGTGGGAGGAGGTGAATTCATTCCTAAATACAGGGTGGCTGATGTATTTTGCTGCATTAAGAAAGTCGATCTTATTTTGTTTAATAGATAGTTTAGTTTAATTTTATTTTATTTCGTTATTCAATGGTTTTGGATTTAATTGAATTTTAAATGACTTCCACGCTCGTTAACGGATGTGCGAAATCTTTGCAAAAAGTTGTTCGTAACTCCCTGGAGGGTTGCGCCGAGAGTGGCCTCAATTATTGTGCGAATCGATTGCTTCAGATCATTTAAATTTGTCGTTTTCATCTCATACAATTCCTGTTTGCAATAACCCCATAAAAACATTAAATGCAGTGACGTCGGGGGCCAACGAAATGTTGTGGTTCCGCGAGATTATTTTGTTGGAGAATTTTCGCTGGAATTCTGCCATCTTGTTAAAACTGTACAAAGTTAAAAAGTATTCTTTTAGAGCGTAATACTTACTTACTTAACAAGCTCCCAACCCGTGGAGGGTTCCTGCCACAGCAGCCTTCCATTTTCTTCGATCCTGGCCACGTTGCTTCCAGTGCAGCAAGCAATAGCCTGGTTCTTAAAACGGAAGTTCGGTTTGAGATTCGAAGATCCTCTTAGCTGGAGCATTATTGTCCATTCACTTGATGTGGCCGACCCTAATCGACGTGTTTTAGCTTTAGCTCGTAGAGTTCGCGGTCATACATATGTATGTTCTTCTCCATTTGCCCTCCTTGCATATGGAACCAAATATTCGGCGAAGAATTTTTTTCTCTCGAACATATTCAAAATCTGCTCTGCTTTGAGAATACGTAGCTCTTTCAGAAATTTTCTATAAGGTCCGATGATGTACCTTGATGAAACTATAGAGCGCACAATTACTCGATCTGGATGCAGCTTTATGGAGCATATCATCTGTCACTTTATATGCGCCAATTTTGTTTATTGGCGTTCCTGTTAAGTTAAAAATGTGCCTCGTCAGACACAAAAATGCTGTCCATGCAATTGTCGTCCTTCAATAATAAGGCCTTTTTTAATTGCTCCACTCCCGGCAAAAGCATTAATCAGTTTCCTAAACTCTCTTTGGGCGGAAACGAAATTTTGGTTTCATCCAAATTTTGGTTTCATTGTTCCAATTGCCCATTTTCACTTTTATAGTGCAGCATACTCGGTATTTGATATCATTATATATCCTTCAACTGTATTTTACATCTCCTTATTATACGTCTTTATAACTTTTCCATTTTATGGGGACGCTATTGTCAACTAAAGCCATTCGGAGAAGCTGCGCATCGTCACTCATCTTTACTAAATGCTGACGAAATTGCTTCAATGATATGGATTTCATGAAAATCGATTTTCTTATACAACAGCACACTAGTACATAACACCCTTACAACACTAATCAAAGTTTCGATTTTTGTCTATCATTACCCAAACTTTCGTTGATCATCACACCTTTTCTCGCCTAAAAGCGACTCCCCTCCAGCAGTTAAGGACGCAAGGAAAGGGTTTCTCTTGCAACATCCATACACTTCACCTACTCGTAACATCTATCAATATTAATTCTACAGATGAAAAAAAGAAAACCGTAAATAACTTTTGTGGCGGAAAAGGAAACTTTTCCTGGAAGTGTTACTGATGCATGAAGGTAAACATGCTCTTTGGTTTTAACGCTTCACCAACAGTCTTACGCGAGATGTTTTTTTTTTTTTGAACTTATTTTTGGGGAAACTTGCAGACATAACAAACAAAAAAAAATATTATTTTCGTAGAACGAAAATAAATTACTTCTATTAATTGCCTTTTAAGTCAGTCAGGTGAGATGAGAGATTTATGGGGTAAACAGTCTCTGGAGTACAATTTCAAACGTAAATTTTGAAAAAAAAAAAAAAAAACAAATCTTAAGTGACTCTTGGAAGGAAGACAGGAATTTGAAGAAATGCTTAAATTTAGATTCAAATAAAGCAAAAAGGCGGGGCTGTAAATTGAACAGATAAAAAAGGCAAGAAAATTACATACCTACTACCTCTACAAAAAGGCTCAGAAAAATATGTAATTCTGCAGTACACATGGTGATTTGCTCACATGTGTGTGTCCCACATGAAGAATCTCTATTGAAGATATCAAATCGCAACACCTTCTTGAGCTTTAATATACAGGGTGGCCCAAAAATATTAAGTGGATTTTAGATTTGACTAACTTTCTTGTTTGATTAAGAAATGAGATCCTCTGAACTGCATCAACTACAGAGGCACCAGACTTCTCAACATCGTGTGCAAGTTCCTATCTGCCCTATCGTTTGAACGCCTAAAACCTTCCTTTAACGGTGTGATTAGTCCCTGTCAGTGTGGTTTCAGGCCAGGAAAGTTCACAGTCAATCAAGTTTTCATACTTCGGCAGATCCTGGGGAAAATCCAAGAAGTACAAATCGATACTCACCATCTATTTATCGATTTTACGGCAGAGGTCGATTTTGAGGTCGATAATGACCTCAATGAGGCGAAAATTTTGAGCGATTGGATGTAGGACCTTCGCTGAATGGGCTCAAAATCAATTGCAAGATGATTCGGAATTTTGCGGAAAAATTGTGTTCTGCGATGGGGCTCACTTATGGCTCAACGGATGCGTTAGTAAGCAAAACTGCGGTGTTTGGAGTGAAAACAATCCGCAAGTGATTGTACGTTGGTGACAAAATCGAGCTTTATTTCCTTACAGTCAATGATGATCGGCGCAGAAAGATGATCAACGTGACATCCATCTGAACGATATGTGGTTCCAGCAGGATGGGGTTTATGACACGAAGCCAAAGCCAAAGCCAAAATCAAAGTTTGGTGAGAGAGTGATTTCAAGATTGTGACCTGTAAACTGGACACCAAGATCTTGCAATCTAACGTCGCTCGATTATTTTCTGTGGGAGTACGTGAAATACGTGGGTAAAGCAGCAACGATTGAAGCTTTGGAAGACAATGTACGGCAAGCAGATATACGCTCCCAGATGTTCGAAAGTGGTAAAAAACTGGACGATTGTAATTGCCAGTCGAGGTGCTCATATGCACAAAGCAATTTATTTTCCGGACTTTAAAAAAAAAAAAACACTGTTTTTATTCAAAATAACACTTCACTGCAGCCTTTACTTTTACTGGAGTAACCTCCAAAATTAAGGTTTTTCTACAAAAAAAAAAATTACACTGGCGTTATATTTTGGTCACCACTTTACATAACCAAGGTACATATGTGAAAACTATGCATGGAGCTCTTATATATAGTTTAGGACCTACATAGATGGTAGTGGCAGGCAGACGGAGTTAAAGAACTCACGAGCGCAAGTAAAAGGGTTCCGTGGTCTATATGCGGGCAAAGGTGAAGGGCGTCACATAGTCTTTTAAACAGGAAGCAAAAGAAAATTCCATTTATCAAAGAAAGAGAGCGCACGACTTAGGTAGGGATCTAGTTCGGTACAGGAATAAAAAATTTGGCCGCCGCGCCGGTTTGTTTCAAAGAATGGGTTGCGGGAACTAATCACCGGAGGCTTCTTGAAAAAAAGAAAGACCAAAGAACCAAAATAACATGTAACAAGGGTATTTGACACCAAACTACCAAATAAACTGAGATAAAAATACTTAGCGACTACTAAGGATATCCTTCCACTCAAGCCCGATGCGGTCACAATGACCTGGGGGTTGATTTTACCCGTCACTTACTAGGTTTTTCATTCCGGAACTCTGTTCCATTCTTTCTCAGAATCTTTTTTTCATTTTCCAATTTGTTTTCATTTTTTAACCTTTTTTTCTTTTGTTTCAAGTTTTTCACTGGCTCAAACATGGAGTGAGGTAGCCGCATTGATAGTTCAGTTGACCCCAACTAACACACGCCCTCTGGCAGAATCTTTATTTTGCTTCGATACTTTTATAAAGGTGATCCTTTTATGCACATCTGTTTGTGAAATTAATTTAATGAATTTTTTAAACGGTTTGCTTCCGATTTTGGATGAAACTTTTTCCGTCGCACTGTCACTTTTGCCGGGAGAGATACATACAACATGTATGTTGGTTTTAAATTTGTCTCGCAGATGGATAATACATTTAGCAACTTGACCAAAGGGAATACGGTTGAGGGTTCTACAAGTTTCCCATACATACGGAACCTATGGAAGCAAACAAGATATCAGTCCTAGAGTGGAAAGATAAACATAATTCTTGAATTCTACTTTCAGGGCCCAGGACCCAGGACCCAGGGATCTAGGAGCTATCCTTCACAACAGTCCAGACATACATACATTTTAGGGACAGCGATAAGCAATTATTATCAGTGCCGAGAAGAAGCAAAGCATTTAATTTAAGGTTGTGCTTGCAGCCTTGTTTCGATTAGAAAAAATAGTCACAAAATGCAATCATCTACTCTCTACCAGGTCACACATGACCAGTCCACGTGCGGCTTAAAAAAATGTGTTATCCTGTTCCTGTACGCTTCTCTACGACTACTTGTGGAGTTTCTGCAGAAACTTCTACGATGAAGGGTGGGAGGAAACTATCTTTCATTTGCTCTGCATCCGTCCAGCCCTATCCAAAAGAAGACCAATGCATCTTGAAATTCTCTCTCCGATAACCCTAGAAACCTGGAGAACATAGACGTTAACCTTGGGTTTATAAAAATCTTTGGATGGTTCTTTAAGGAAATCCTTGGGAAGCTGAATTTGTGTTAGATTCTAGCAATGAATCTACACACACTTCACAATAGACCTCTCCTGGTCTGTATCTTGATATTACTTCTTTTTCCTCGGCGAACATCGTCTAGACCTAGCGAACGCATACATCGAGAATGTCCATCGCGTCAGTAGAAGCTCTAATTGATTCTAGCGAACTGACGCAGTTCAAAGTGTACCTTTGCTTAGGGCACAGAAAACCACCAGAACCGAGCGTAACCTGCAGTCATGTAATTAATTAATTTCTAAGACCAGAGCTTGTTTTAATTCGAAAATAAATTATTTTTTCTTTCCATCCCTCCTTCACAAAAACATGACATTTTTATCCTAGAATGTTTTTTTGAGAAAATGTTCAACCTCACCTGCAAGAGATGGCTGCTAAACAGAAAAATGCTCTCGGAAATAATTCACGATTTTAATCACGATTTTCTTACCACAAATTATGCAAAACAGGCCTGCAAGGCTTGACATCTCTATAGGTTACACCACCAATCTTTCAATTAACGTGATACCCCTAGGGGGAACCTACCCTGAGCATTCATTCACTACCCCCACTACGATTCATTTAATAAAATATACAATCAGCTTAATAGGAATCTCAACGGTCCTTAATGGCCATTTAAAGGACATCGTGAGTGACAAGTTTAATATAATGTATCTCTTGTTTGACTTCTGGCATTATTCTCTGATTTTTGGAGTGTTTCAGGAATTGTTTCTCGAGAAGCTCTCCAATAAAATTTATTTAATTTCCGGAAATTCCAACGAGGATGGAGAAAAGACCCCTTTTCTGTCAACATTGCATCAGGTGATTAAATCCATTTCAAATCGAAAAGTTGCTGATTTAAATTGATTTAGTTGCAGGTTAAAATGGTCTCTTAACGTTTCGGTGAAAACGTGTTCAATTTTGGATAAACAATGGTTTTCATTTCATGGGTCATTTGATGTAATAAATTGAAGTATTTAATTTTATCTTGCATTTATGAGATAAATCATTCGAAGTATTCTGTGCGTGGCTGTAGTAAAAATAAATTTGTTTGACTGCCTTCCATGCTCGAGTCAGTCGCGTCGAAGCGAAGACATGGAAGGGTATGTTAAGAAGAACGTTATATCGAACCTCGTCTTCGTGGTCTATCTACATATACTTAAAAAAG
The DNA here is from genome assembly GCA_946965025.1 of Blera fallax. NCBI lineage: Eukaryota > Metazoa > Arthropoda > Insecta > Diptera > Syrphidae > Blera > Blera fallax. The sequence goes on from OX337247.1 coordinate 33,871,902, forward strand.
CTTAAATCTCTCATTAGAGTCCCCTTGGCATAGGAACAATGTCCCACAACATTCGAGAATATGTCCTGAAGTCGCATCTGACTTAATGCAAAATCTAAAAAAACATTCCTCTCTTGTGAGCAGGTTTCTTAAAAGTTAAGGTAAAGTTAGTGCCGCGATTAGGAAGCTTCATTGTAAATGTACTTTGATGCTATTTCGGATTATTATCAGAGCTGCACGATTTTGATTCGATGCTCAAATAGAAGAGAAGCACAGAAGAAAGTATAAGAAAGGACTTTTGTATTTTCTACACGTTCAAGACAACTTTCGGTAAACGATGATGGGACTTTCGACCGCTAATAATGGATGTTCACTGCGAATGTAAGATCCATACCTACCCACGGAACAATTGTATCGTGAAATGCACGCAGACAAAGCTAGCTACCGCAATAATCTTATAAAGGTACAATGTTCAGCATTTGTTTGACTAACAGGAGCACAGAGATCAATGCCTCAGGAAGGTTAAATATAATACTTATTCTCTCTTCTCTAGATGAGTTCAAGAAATGTACAGCTGCGATCCGTCTTAGACAGCCCGATACGTCTTAGACAATCAAGGAAGCAAAGCCAAGGATCTATATTTGAAAAAGAAATCAGTTGAACTCAATAGAACAACTGACTATATCCTGCCTTATAAAGACTTTTACAAGAAATATACTTCATTCCTTTTCTCGGAAGACAGGAGTTGGAATTAAACTCATCAACCAGTGCACATGATTTTCAGCTCTACACTGACGAGTCTAAAATTGGCATAGGTTATGGCGCTGGAGTTTTTGTGAATCACTCAACATCAGTAATTTATACAAACTTACAGTTGACTGTAGTATCTTCCAAGCTGAAGTCATCGCTATTGAAAGAGCAAACTGGTCTAAAGCCAACATCTTCATGGTGAGTCAAGCATTCAAGGCACTAGACAGATAATTAGGCCGAAAACAGACTCCGCATGCCAACGAACTACATATGTATACATAAATATGCAATACTCGTGTAGTCCCTCTCCGCTGTATTCCCGGACATAGTAATGTAGAACGGAACGAAACAGTTGATGAACTAGCACGGAAAGAGTCGGCATTAAATGGGGAATTCACCCATGTATCGGTAGCTATCGCTACTTAAAAGGAAAATAGACCTTAAAGCAAGGGTAATGGTCAACACCTCCTGGGTAGCTAGAGGCGACTGTGTCATATTTCGCAGCTTATGGACAGTTCAGAACGAAAAAAGGATTAAAAGCCTTTTGTCAGTGAACAGAAAAGAAACCGTATAATGATAGCTGGACTGGATGTAACTGTACAGGCTGCCAGGCTAGGCATCAACTCACCTGATCACCGCAGGAGCTGTCTTGACACAGAAGAGTTCGAAACTATCAAATATTTGCAGTGTGATTATAAAACTCGTCGCTTTCACTACGTATACATGGGAAGCAGACGGCAACGTATTAAGAGTTGAAACCACAATCTATAGGGAATCTCAGTGGAGGAAAAGGCCCCCATGAAATCACGCTCTATGGTACCCCTCCCTCGTACCACACATATGTCAGCATAGGCATTCCCATTCCTACGAACTAGCTAGACATCGCTGATTTTAGAACTAACTGAGCACAAAGCGGAAGCTATTCTAATAACAAATAGAAAAGCGGTTAAATTTGTGAGTATCCATGTCAGCAGTCAGACTAACAGATCCAAAAAAGCACTGGAATACTTGGGAGTAATGCTCGACAAAAGGTTTAAATTAAAAACTAACGTGGAGTATTCAAGCAAAAATGCTTCACAACTTCAAGCAGCCTTTTCTCCAATAATACCAAAAATCGGCCATCATGGGTATGCTAGAAGGATTCTACCATCTACAGTCGTCAGCTTGGTTCCTTTATACGCTGCCCCGGTTTTGGCAATGCCGTTAGCGAACACGGAGAAACTTTTGCCACCATACAGACTCAGCGCGATGAGAAAAATTTGCGGTTTTCGATCAATATAGGACGAAGCACACATGTCATAGCCAACGAGTTGCAGGAAGATAAACGAGGGTAGATACTTGGCAAACCAGCAAACAAGTTGATACCCGCCATCGAGGCATAGCAAAAGTGTAGGCATGGAGGCTGCAATTATCACGTCACGCATTTCTATACGGTCATGAAAGCTATCGAAAATATCTACACAGATTCAGACACGATAGCTCACCTAACTACGGAGCATGCAATATTCCATTGCAGTCGCTTCACACAATACAGAAATAACCTGCTGGGTGAACTCGCACTCAGTCCTAATCCGGACTACTGGTACATATGCACTATCGAAACATAAAAGAACTCCCTCATTTCTAAAAAAAAACTCCTAGTAAATTTTGCTGTGATGAAGTCCTAAAAATAGGATCTGGGCAGCATTTAAATACAAAATTTCATAACCCCAAGCAAGGATTAGGGTTAAAAAGTAAGATAGTGGGTATTATACGATCCGGTCCCGACATATTGTAACTTTTCTGTGTGTTTCTTTCTGTAAGGATAGTTATTTTTGTAAAGCTAATGGTATTTGTCCTTTCCTTCATCTCGGAATGTATTTTCGTCTTCTTTGTTGGTACGGGTATGTCGCGACTGGATAAAAACTTTTCAAATCAATCGATACTCAGGCTTTTATTTTTCTCTTTTAGTCTGAAAGTCTCTAGTTGAATACGTACTTACTCGTCCTCGAAGAGATTGTAAGTTCATTACCGCCGAATATGGCGCCATTTCGACGTTCTTTGTTCCTCTTGTCTCTCTAGATGGAAACACGTGACATCACGTACCAGATTGATCCATGCAAACCAATTACAGATATTAATTAAGAAACAACAATTCATGTTTTCATTTTTCACTCGTGCTTAAGACTTATTACACCCTTACGGTGTAATTTGTATCTCAACGTGCGATACTTTTAATTGGAAAAATATTAACGATATAACGAGCTCAACGTGTCCCCGTTCATAAACAAAAAAAAGGAGCGGTGTGCCACCTATCCTGTCTATAAGCAAGCAAGCTATTCAAAGTGAACTTATTGAATCCTTATGTATAAACAGCGTATAAACAGCGAAGCACGTGTTGCCCAAAACTGCGAACGCAATTACAATTCTGCTCGGCTAAGCATCGGATTTATCAGAGCCCCCAACAAACAGTCTGCTGTCGCTTACTAATTAATGCCTGCCCAATGTTAACAACAGTTTTACGACGCTGATTACGTATATCTACCCAATTTGTAGTATCTTATGGCGGTAATAAATCGATACAGGTGTACGCAGGACATAAAAAAGGACAAACACAAAATGAAACGTTTGCCATCAGTTAAGTTGCTTTGCTATAAATGGAGCAGCATTGTGCCAAAGAAACAGGTCGAAATGTGTGCCACTTGGTGGAGCTTGCTCCGACAACAAAAGACTGGCGCCCAACACAGGTGTGAGCATGGAGGCAGGCTAACAGGGAAGGTGTTTTTTTTGTTGTTTTTGTTTTCTTTTCAACTAATAACTGTGTCAAAATAAGTGAAGAAGAAATTTATTTTTAGCAAAAAGGATACATAGAAATCTGGGTACATAGAAATCTAAAGTTGCTCTTTCGGTGGATAGGATTAGAAATAGAGAGGAAGATGTGAAAACAAACGGATTCATAAGATTGATGAAGAGGTCGTTAGTACTGTGACTTAATTATAATTTTGTGATGCTTTATTGTTCTAGACATTGAGGGCGAATGTGAAGATTTATCGTCTAAGCGAGCTTTTTCTTTGTACAAAAAATTTTCCCAAAAACCTTTAATTAAAGACTGTTACTTTCTTTTGAATTTAAGCCTCATAGAAGCACAACAACCTCATAGAGATGCCTTTTGCTATTCCTTAAAAATATGATACTAGCGTGGTTAGGTGTACTAGCTAAAATCAAGTTCGTGGTTGGAACTTAGGATTGTTTGAGCTGTAAAGCCCTTATGCCTCAAACACTAGCTTAGCCCGATCAATGTTCAATTGGCTAGTAGCAATTTTTTTGAGGTGGTATTTGAGAGACCAATGGCAAGTTACGAATTTCGTTAGGATATTTGCGTTGTATTTGTTCATTACTAGAACCTCTTCCGTTGTTTTTTTTTTTTTTTAATCTATGAATTAGGCCGGTTTGTGAGTTCCAGTGAGGAAACTTTTCTTTTTGTTTCCAGTGATTTAGGTCAAAGTATATTTATCTGGCCAACAGGTAGGCCACCGCATGGTTTGGGGACAATAAATGGAGACTGGGCACCGGATCTGGCAAGTTCATCACCAGCTTCGTGTATTGGGACCCAAGTTAGTTTGATTTTATTGAAGATAATTTTAACCCAGCTTTGAGTAAAATTAAAGGACATGATCCTCGGAGGTTTCTTCTGATCCATCTCTGGCACAAAAGTCGGTAGAGAAAACCTCTGCTTGAGGGATAGAAGGAGAGCGTCTTAATAGTACAGAGACTTTGTAATTAGGATTGAAAATTTCAACTCCTATCCCATTTGATGTTTTTTAACCATCGGTGTACCGTTCGGATTGAGATACCGCTTGGGGGATTTCAGGATTATCCCAATAACTGTTATCGAGAATTACAACTTTGAAGGAGAGATTGAAATTGAGTCTTTTCGGCATGAAGTCCCAGGCATCCTGCCGGTGAATATAACAGAAGAATTTTTTCAAAGATCTTCACATAGTATTACTCATATGTTCTATACCACTTGTCTGTCACTGCAATACCACGTAAGAAGCTAGTATACCATTAATGATACCCAGTATTGAGATTCGCAAATTTTTGATGGTATACTACCATTTTATTGATTGCGGCGCCACTTTCTTTTTGTTGGTGATTCTTCATAGCTTCTTTGACAATTCAAAAGCAACACAAATGTCAAAGTATACCACGTAACGCAAAAATCAACGTATACTAAGAAATGCAATCTGTCAGGGGTTATGGTATTCACTATACCATGGTATTCATACCATGATATCAATATAAGCAGTCTGTCTCCCACATAAAAGAGAGCAGTCGCAGTCGCTCATCGCCACTGTTACCACTGGGACTCATTTGAGCCAAAAGGGACTCATTTTTTTTAGCTTGACTCAGGGACTCATCTTTTTTAGATTTGGCTCATTTTTTTAAGAATACAAATTAACACTTTATATACGATAAAGAAAAAGTTTGGACTGCAGATTAAAGACTATGCATTTACTTATTTTATTTCTTACTTTTTTTCTTATTACTTAATTGTTTCTTTTTGTTTACTTTTTTAAAAATGCGTTCTTAAGACTTTTTATTTCATAATATTCTTTTATATTATCGAAAATACATCGCTTTTGTGATATTTGTAATACATGTATGTGATTTATGTAAAATTAGTTAGTTTAATTAAATTTATGAATTAAATGTTTTTTTTTATGTTTTCAAAATATTTATTTTTATTATTAAAAAATAAAAAAAGTCTTATCATAAACTTAAAAGGGATTTTTTAATGGGACTCATTTATTTTCAAAATGGCTCATTTTTTCAGCCTCTGGGACTCATTAAAAACTAAGCCTGCGGTAACACTGCTCATCGCATATGTATATTTGACAGTTGTCGTGTTTGTTACTGTTTTTAATTTTTTTTACCACACAAAATCCTTCCAACATAGTATGTAACATTTTCAAACCTATAAATTTTTAACTTTCTGCTTTTATCTATATTTAATTCAGAAAAGAAAAGCCAAACACCAACAATGAGAGAAAAAAAAACTATGGATTGATTTGACAGATGCGTTAGGAGGCAAAAGTATTATGGTCATCCGTTGGAATTGACTGAACATTAGGAAGCATTTCGTTCGGTTATGACATTAGCTTATGTTTGCCAATGTTGATTATGGTTGAGCCTTTACTCACTTTACATTCTATACACTGCCGTCTAAAAATTTCCAGATTATACATTCTATCAGAAAAATTTAAATAAAGCTCTTTGTATTTTCATTTTAATGATAAAAATTGCAAAAAGCTTTTCCAACATTATATTTATCTTGTCAAATGAAGAAAGTTAACTGAGCCTAAAAAATTAACAGACATGGGTAATCAAATAGATTTGGACCGCTTTTTCGTCGAAAATTCCCCTCATAATTGCACCAGTTTGGCCTTCAATCTAGGCTTTCTATTGATCAGCTTGCTAATACTTTCCAATGCTTTTGATCTCCAGACTACTTGAAGGACATACGATAGTTTGTCATTCAATGTAGGAAAGTGTCTGCGAACCTCTCTATTAAGTTCGTCCCAAAGCAGCTCTATTGGATTGAGGTGGGATGATTGGGCCGTCCATTTCATATATTACAGTGCTTCAACTCTCTGCGGGGTTCCCGTGCACAATAATATTATAGAACCCAGCGAAACAGTCTACGAACTAGCATGAAAACGGTTAGCATTAAACGAGGAATTCAGGCATACATCGGTAGCTATTGCTATTGATTACTATAGAAGCTATCATGATACACAAAAAATTAAACTATCAAACAATTGCTGTGTGATTATCCCAGTAGTCAAACTTGTCGCTTCCGCTGCATGGAAAGACACTTTTTAAGGGACTGGATGATCTGGCACAAGTTCCACTCTGGAACATGATATGACCAACCGAGAGGTTACCAAATTAGACATCTATAGAGAACCTCGAACCTCGCTCCCCTAAACTGCACTTCCCTCATACCATACCTTACTAAGAAAGAACGAATCCAGGGACTTAATTACCGCTTGGCTGTCGGTGGAAATGCTAATATCCCTACAGCACATTAAACATAGACAAATTACTTTCCATCGCAAAATCACAAAGAGGCAGCAAATCCATTCGTAGACATTAAATTGACTTCTCGAGCAGGTACCTAACAATTTCCCCAAAAGTACTCTTCTTCGTTATTCAAAATGCCTCGGTCAAAACCTCATTTGACTGGACCTTGCTCGTAAATTGCATTTTTTATGCTCGTGAGATAGTTGCTAGGCACCTGATCTTCCTCTTTGCTGTTATGGTTGAGCTCGAAAGCTGCTGAATAAAACCGCAGTCAAGTTCATGAAAGATTAGGGAAAAAGAACTCCCTGAAGGAATTAATTCTGGTTCCTTGTTTTTCTTTCCAAGGAGCTCACCCTGAACGAGTGTAAAATGTTATTTTTGTCCTTATGACCAGGTAAATAAAGGCTAACGGTGACTATGGTTGAACTGAAATCTCCCCTTCGCTTTATGGTCGCGGAAGACCTACTGTCCGCCCGTAATATGGTCTGATGTCTAACCACTCTAATGACTATCTTGCAAATTTCCATCTTGTTTATCCGGCATAAAAAAAACAACACATTTATCTGTCATTGTCAGCAACATAAAGCAGAAGAGCAGCGGCCGCCAACTTTAAGCACCGGTCAAGTACACCGAATCGTTTATATGCGGTCGGTGCTTTGAATAAACCCTAATCCCTTGATGAGACTAATTCCAAATTAATGATCCCTGCTAATCCGTAGCTAACTCTGATGGAGCAAGTCCAACCACACAATCAATCCGTTTTGCCTTGTTTTTCTTGCATACCCACACTCAACAGTACTCCCACTGGGACATACTATGAGCACCCACTTGTTTGCACGATTCTCAACTAAGATAACTTTCAGTGTAAACTGAAGGACTTTTTTTTATACATACATACATATATATGCACGAGTATTATACTTTGTGTAAGGATTTAAAGTTCGTACAGCGATTATCCATGCACGCAGAAATAGAGAAAGGAGAGTTTGTCTGGATAAAGAAGAGGACTTACCTTTAGTGTTACTCCACCGAGGTCGTATTCCCTGTTATATAAATCCTCCACAGTTGCTCGGTACTTGTCCGTGTACGTTTTAAATAGGAAACGTTTGAGGATGCAACTTTTGCCGACCCCAGCACCGCCGAGTATCACCAGTCTTATGCGTTCCAGGTCTGACATTATTTTTCACCTTCTTCCACTCGACGTGAAATTTAAGCTCAGGAATCACGATGTCGGACGTTTATTAGGTATAAGTGCGTATACTTGTTTTGATTAAATATGTCCTTGTTTCCTTTCTTTTTTCCACCTCCCTTTGCTGGTTGCATATATTTTTTTTGCTCTTCGTTTCTGTTTGGCTTTAGCCGTTGCTTTAATGTGCTCTTTTTGCGGCACAAGTCCAGGAGTTGTGTACACTCGATAGATGGCCCTTATAACTGAATTCAGGTATTTCCATTGCAAATACTTTCATAAGTTAACTAGAAATTGTAGGAGAAAAGAAAATTCATTTATTAGATATTTCTAAGGGAAATATATTCAGTTATAGAGAAACAAAGAGAGGTAGGAGGCGTAACATCTGTCAAAAGGAGGTAGAAAACAGATAACTTTTGCTGATTAATGACATAGAAATGAGTGGTTGCGTGATAAGATTGTGTGAAGGACACGTGAAGATGATGTATGTATTCAGGTCTAGGATACATACATATATGTATGTCTGTAGCTATGTAGTCGTATCTTGGCGTTAGCCTAAAAACGATGTGTCGAAAATTCAACGCAATGGATATTTTATTTTAAAGTATTTTTAATGCAAAGCTAATGACAAACTAAGGCAGTTTGGCGATTAAACGGCGGTCATATAGTGGTTTGTCCAAAGCACGTCTTGAAATAGTAGCACAATAACCCTGTCTCACAGCCTTTGAATGAAGGCGACCAAGAAGTAATGCGCCTTCATCACGCTAGACGTGAAGAATGCGTCAATTACCGCGAACTGGAGAAATACTGTACAGCCAAGTAAACATTTTTGGCGCAACATACGGTCTGTATGTGGTCAAGCGCCTGTGCGTGCTACTTTTTTTCACACAAATGGAAGGGACCTACAGCTTGGAGCCATATCTAAAAGAAACTTTCGAGAAGCTTTCTTATGACAGTTTTTACTATCGGACGTTTGTCAAAGATTCGCGAGAGATGGAACCGTGAAAAACGTTTTTGCTGTTTTCTGGGATTTGAACCACCCGCTCGGTAATTCAACGCACTAACCGCTGAGCCACGACGCCCGCCTTGCAGTCACCTACCGCCAAAAGAGTGCAAGAATATCTTTAAAATATATTGTTCGACTACCACCGCAATGTAGTACTGTGTTACGCCACCGACAATTAAACAGAGTCCTACATATTGACAGGTGGTGTCCCTTAAGCCTCTGTATTGGATCCACCACTTAGGAACCTTATATACGATGATGGTCTTAGACTGCAAATCTCAAGATCATCAGAAATAATTGGCTTGCTGATATCATGGAGCAAAAGCCCTTAAGAAAAGACTGTTAAAAGCAAAAGAAACATCCAAGCCACATTCCGAATCAATGTTTTGAAGCAACGTTGGTTGTAGCTACATAGTATAGTGCCAATCGACCTACTAGCACAAGAATTGCAAGACAGGTATGTCAACAGCAGGTCAATAGCGACAGCAACCCCAATCGATCAAGAAAGAAAAGTTTACAGAAATCTCAACAGAGATGGGATTACTCGTAGAAAGGATGATGCATTCCTAAAATTATATCCACCATCGAAGTGTTGATCAACAGAAAGCTTTAAGATTTGAATTTGTGTCTGATGAAGATTCTTACAGAGGACTTGAGGTGCTTGAGAACATATCTTCACATGTTAAGACATGACGGCAATCTAGATTGTCAACCTGCACGGGGACAATTGAACACGCTGAACATGTCATGTTCCATTGTTGGCGGTACGAAACAGAACGGCCTTTACTGGAACAATAACTGGGAGAATTTTGAACCCCGGAAAATATGATTATTCAGATGATTAGTTCGGGAGATAGTTAGAACGCCGTACATAGTGGGTGGTGGAAGGGTGGGTCATCTCTTCGTGCATTTACAATAATAATAGCTACTAAGGCAGTGGTGCAGTGCGTTAGACTACTGCATAGCAGGTTCGACTTTCGGTTCCATCTCTTTCAAACACTTTCGAGAGTAATAACTGTCATTAGAATCTTCTCAATCACGGCTTCCAGATATGATAATGAACATGAGTCCGCTCATTCGTAAAAAAAATGTAATACGCACTACACGAATGATTGGGAAAAGCTAGACTCTGAGCCCTCTTTGCGACCGGACTTTTTTTTACTAAGACTACGCCGTTAAATATTTTGCAATGATCATTGCTTAAGTGAAGAGGGTGTACCCTCCTTGTATTTAAAGAGTAATAATTTCCTTTAAATAACTGCCGCATCTGGTTTGGGAATAGCCCTGCTTTACTGTATACTATCGACTATTTGCCCAAAACCCCAAATCCTTCAGTTTTGTTTGTTAACGTAGCCTCTGAGAAAAAAAATTAGTTTCATCCAAAAAGATGCTTTTGCGACCGAAAATCGTCTCAATTAAATCGCACATAGAGAACAGATGGCCATTTGCTTGAACTCTTGACTGAGTTGGACCTCGTAAGCAAATAAGTCAAGGTCTTGATAAAATATTTTCCTCAGAGAAGTGTGACTAATGTTCACTTTTTGAGCTCTGCGATGAGTTGAGTTTCTTATGTTTTCACGCACACCTTGGGCAGAAGCAGCAATTCTTTCATGCGTGCGTACCGGAAGAGCATGCTTTAGAAAAATTCTTTTAAAAAGCAAGTATGTCAATCTCTGTAGGGCTTCATTTCGACCTCTACCTCATGACATCTCATGATCAACCAAAATCTTTTCCCCCGAACAATTTGGATTTAGGGAGCAGTGGAGTTCATCAAGTTCACTGTGTTTATCATCAGGAAAAACTGTAAGCAAAAAACTGCTTGATGTTGAAAATGCTTGATGATACCGTCTGGCTGTAGAAAATTCAGCAATTTGATCAAAATTCAGTTCTTCTGCCAAGGTCCAAGGTCAATGCCAAGATCCAAGGTATCGGACAACAATAATGATTGGTTATCAAATGACCACCTTTTTTCTGAAGACAGAGAAATCTGTCCTTTTTAATATCTGTACGTTGGCTATGTTGGCGATGATACGTGTAAGGACTACCCCAATAAGAACATCTTATTTATATTTCGCTCCATATTTTTCTATGAAGTTGGAAACCATACAAATTTTACATATAACCTCTTCCAGTGTTGCGATTAGTAATTATGGGAGGCTACATGAAAAAGGAAACAGTTCGCGAACTTTGTGGAATTTTCAATCGAAATAATGCTACAAATGAGTCAACAATTCGAGGATCAATCAAAAAATTATGGGAACTGGTTAAATTTCTCAAGTAAACGTCCGGTACGAGGACTCACGAGTGGCTTATTTCTTAAATAAATCACTCGTGCATCTTCGTAGCGGACGTTTACTTGAGAACAAGGATGTAGTGAGAGAAAGTGTTACTAAAATCACAGGGCATTAATTCGTCATCGTTCACAAGAATTAGAAGTGCTTTACAGCGAAATCTGGCAAAAACTCTGAATTTGCACGCGCATAAGATACGACTGGTCCAACGACTCAAACCAAAAGGTTGTATTTAGCGAAGAGAATTTGTAAATTTAAGGTACGGATAACACAAAAGGGATTCAAGAGAAGTATGTTTGTAAATGGATCCACCATGCGTTACTACTTGGTTTGGTTTTTGGCCTTGTGGAGTGATTGGGTCATACTACTTTAAAAATGACAAACAAACGTCCTTATTAGAACGCGTAAAGGCATCGTCAGAATAACAGCGATCACCATGGGACACTAAGCAATGGGCTATAGGCAAAGTCTTGTTTAATTGTCTTGAGTAAGATTTTCAATAGTCGCTGCTGTAATAAATTTAGTGCTTTCAGCTGTAAGGTAGCATTCCACTATGCACGTGTACATTGTGCAAAATAATTATGAAAATTTATCAGTATCGCAACAGTAAGATATTCTACAATTTTAGTACCGACTATTATGTATCTTTACTCGCTATTAGTACCTTCCTAGCCCTAGGGTGAGATAATGGTAGATGCATTCAACGCCCAAAATCATGACCCTTGAAAAGCATGATAAGACAAGGACATTGACATTTCGCTTCAAAAGGGTAGACCCCAACGGGCATAAAATGGTTTAATGTTTCCTTGCATGCCAAGTGTGGAAAACATATCCCTGAACTGATTATCCTAAAAATGGTTAATGTCAACCTTAGAAATGACAATTTCACGCACAAATTTCAGCACAATAAGGACCTATTAAGAGAAATCAAGATAAGGGGAAATGAAAGACCGTATCTTAAAGATTGCACACATTTTCTCATACGGATATGCGAAATCTTTTCAGGAACACCGTTCATAACTTAAGGAAGAATTCTGTCAAAACTATGGATAGAAGGAGAAGCTAAAAAGAAATGGAAACGGGGGACGTGTACTTCGTTTTAAAATGTAATTAGATGCCAATAGAGCCCATCAATTACCACGTAATCAATTTAACTGGCGATTTTAATATACATACATATGTATGACGAAATGTGGGAAATTGATTAGTCGAAAGTCGTGACATGTTGTCGTGGTAGTTTCGGCTACCTCCTCGATGATGGTGCAGAAATGGAGCCAATGGTCGTTGGCGTTTGTGGCAGGTGTAGAATGGTGGAGAGTGAGAGTTTTCGATCAGTATCTGGCGCCTCCTAGTGTGCTTAGGCACTCGATGTTGAATTTCTTCTTCAGGGCGGACTGAGCCGCACTCTGAAAAGCGATGACCATAAGGTGTTCCGAGTCGAAATTTGCCCCTGGAGCTGCGCACATCCAAAACGTTTGATGCATGCCTCGCATCAATAAGCAGGTGACGGATTTGGTTGGCGATTCGACTAGGGAGAACCAGGTTGGTGTGTGGATTCTCTTACGAGGAAAACTATCTGATGGAGGCTGTGCTTTCCGCCAGATATGGTTTCCACATGTATTTTAGCTTAAGAGTCGCCGAGAACGATTTTGACATGATGCTCAGACTCTGTAGGCTCATGAGCATTAGGTCATAAAACTCCTCCTTGATAGTGTCCTTAGCTTTTGCAGCAGAAACGTGGACTGATGTTGTAGAATGTAGCCTCGAAATGGATCACAGCTACGCGGTCGCTAATGGGCTTAAAGCAAATGACTCTTTACCGCAGCCTATTCCCAATGATGAATCTGCATCCGAACATGTTCAGCTTTTATAAATTTCGTCGCAACTCTGATTTTTCATTATTCTAGATCCTGTTCAACGTATCTCCCTAGTTTTCAAGCTGCCCCGGAGTGTACGTACAATCCAGGTGCAAACTCTTTAATCGTAGTCCATATTTGTTCCAGGTCTGTTTGCCTGGTGAAAATGTCCTTCATCTGAGGCCTGGGGAATCTCTCTCATAACTACGCACAACCTCTAACCAAGAAGCTGGGTACTTTGGCAAAGTTACTCCTCATGCAAGGTATTCACCAAGTAATTCGACCTGACTGGAACTGTGGACGCCACCGTTAACTCCATTGTGGAAGTTCCTTCGCTGAAGTTCAGTAACAAGAGAGAGTGCATTAGAGAGTTGGGTTTCAGACCCATAAAACAGGCATACTTATAAGGAGGAGGGTTTTAGTTATGAACTTCGTCTACCTAGGCTCCGCTATTAATTCAGACAACGACACCAGCGCTGAGATCATTCGAAGAATAAATCTTGCCAGCCGCTGATTCTTTGTACTAAATTGAATAGCAAAGCCCTCTCTCTAGCAACTGAAGTGACCCTTTATAAGATCTTAACCATCCCAGTCTTGCTCTTGGTGGAGGAGGACACCATCGATCGTTCTGTTTATTAAAAAAATTTTCAGCGGTGAACATTTTCTCGCTAGTGTGGGTGAGCGTTCAATGCTTACCGGCTGCGTAGAGTCAGTGTAAGTGAGCGTCCTGAGAATCTTTTGCGTGCACCGAGAGCCAAATCTTCTTTACTGATGCGAAGCTTTTTTGTGAAATATTCATCCCCTGAGATAAGATTTTCTATTTTCGCAGCGCTTCTGATTCGGGATTACTCGGCATTGATGGCACTCGGAATCCTTACAGTGCGCCGACGACCCTATCGCATGACAAATAGTAGTCAAATGGATGCGTTCAATACTTGATCCACAATTATTATGTGACAATATAAATCTTGTATTCTTAAATGATTTTGCTAGCTATAGCCGACGAAATTCATTGCATCCTTCAATGTACACTACTCTGGCAAAGGATTAATGTATTCCTGGCATGTTCTACCATCTGGTCGCTCTATATTCAAGTCTATTTCCTTATAGGCAGTCATAAGAATAATATAAGTACATGAACAAAATCGTCCAATTATTAAAATTGAGAATATCAGGTTTTATTTAATATGTCTTTTCATCCCTTGGATCAGGAATGTAGTAAAAGTCCTTAGGCAAGCATTACCGAAATTTACATTTGCTATGGCCCATAAATGTCCTTGGGTACAGAAACTACTAGACATTGTTCACAAAACTTTTGGATTACTCGTAAATCCTTAATGATAATGCAGTCAGGGTTATTGCTTATACCCTCTTCGAAAATTTAATAAATCCCTAGCCTACTCCGCAGGACATCGAATAAATTTTCAGCACAACCATCTTGTGTCTTCTCCTCATGTAACTTCCACTAAAATTTATATTTCTCTTCATCCTCACTGCAAATATTTCCCTCCAACTGTTATAGGTGTTTAAACGTGGAAAAAAGGAAATAAGGAACTCTTCCCCATCATATAACGCGCTTAAAACTATTTCACTCCACATACGGGGATACTTCATTATTGCATCCACATGGATAGATAAAACATTCCAGGTGTTTATATCGCCGGCATACCCAAAGAGTAAAGGGGGTGAGAAATTTATTGAGTAGATAGAGGAACTATGAATATTTTATTAAAGTCATCTTCATAATTTTTTTTTTTATTTTTCATTTTCTTGTGCATCAATATCCGGTTCGCTAAATTTAATATAAGCCCCAACATATGTACATAGGTGTACACTTTAATTCAAGATGTTATACGAATGTGTGTACATACAATGTAGATGGATAAAATGATGGATGAATTATTCAAATGAGCACAATGTTGAGAGAAAATAGTTTTACTATGTAAAACGCATTTCACATTTATGTACAGAAGCAGGGAATCGCACAATGTCTCCCTGTAGAAGGCTACCTCCCTTGAGAGTAGTTGTGGAGTGGAGTAGAAGAGGGTTCTTATTTCAAGTAGCTTAAGAATGGAGCTGAGTATTTTGCAATACTGCCAGTCTATGTTAAGTGCATAACAGCTTGTCTTTTACAAAAATTGTAAACTACACTTTTGCAAATAAAAGATTAAAATTTCAAGGAAAGGGTTTTTTTCAAGCCCGAAAGAACCCTTAATTAAAAAAAATTAACTTTTAATCAAAACCCGTTTTATTCGAAATTCACGGCATTAAGACTTGATAACTATATCATGGCGTACTCCTATAACCAGCGCGACTGACGAAGTACATTCTGTCCGTCCGATTTTGGGTCACTTTTTCGAGCAATGGTGGCCATATGTCTCGAATAATGCTGAACTAGTGGCTTCACATAACCCCACAGGAAACGGTTGAGGGTGTCAAATCACCCGATAGGCAGGTCCAATTGACAGGTCCATCTCTCGAAATTGGATTAGTTTAGGTAGGTGAGTTACCTAAAGGGGCAGGGGCTTCTCTTTGCTGCACTTAGGTCAATATAGACGCATTGCGATGCCCATTGCAGAAAAGATACATATATTCCTATCTAATGGTAAACTATGATCTATGTACACTATTTACAAAAAATCCTGTCGATTTAATGTATTCACAGATGTCGTTCACCGGTCTGTCGGGCACTTAGTCGATGGCCTGGAAGAATGAACTTCGAAGGAATTTGTTCCTTTGGTGGCAGAAGGTTGGGCAAATGCGAAGAAAGTTAGTAGTGTCCTCATGCACCTCCTCACCATCGTAGATCTATAGAATCTTCGTAGGTTATTCGCAATTTCTTTATATGTTACCGTAGTCTTATACCCAGTGATCACTCCTAAAAAACGTAGATAGGCATCTCCTGTCTTTTTAAGACATAAGAACTCCATCTATTTTTCAAATTCCCGCTTAGTGGGATATATACCACTTGGTCGGCTTCTTCCGGGGCAAGTGCCGAACTTCTCCTAGTCAGTTCATCAACCCTGTCATTAACTTATTGCCAAATTGTGATGTCATTGATAAGTCGATGGATAGGGATGGTTCGCCGTATGGAACGTAGAGTTATACTTTAGAAACCATATTTTTATAGAAATATTTATCAATCATGGTCAGATAATATTCTCTATTGATGAACTCCGGCCTCATTTTTGAAGGAATAAGATTAAATAATGCTCACTTGGGAAGGACCCGCTCTTTCCAGGTAGTGTGGAACTTTCATCCATCAAACCTTTTCTTCTTGACACCATCCACTCTGGAACCGCTTTCGCATTACTTTAGAGTGGTGTCGTTTTCAATCCCCTACGGGGAACCGGACTTATATTCGTTTAGCCACTTGTCTTTTTTGCGGATTTGTATTTTCTTCGTGCCGGTTTTGCCACTTCATCTTATTAAATTTTCGTCGCTTTACGACTTCTCCATGCTTCCGCTCAGTCCACATTCTTAGATCTCCGAGAAGTCGTCTGGTCCACTCTCCTCTGGTCTCTCTCTCCCACAATCGTTGCCATGTCGCAAGCGTGCGTGCTCTCTCTTCTAAGTTGGCTTGCATATTTCCCAATACGCTCTTCCGTTCATATATCCTCTTCTTCTCTTGGGCTAGGAGCCCTATAGGAATAATTCCCTTAATAGCTAGAACGGCTGGTTCCGACACAGTGCGGTAAGCACAGGCGACTCTCAGGGCTCCCCTCCGTTGGACTGCTGCCATACGCTTCCGGTACTTCTCCTTTTCAAGAGCTTCTGCCCATATCTCGGCTCCATACAATAAGATTGCCTCCGTCACTGACATCAGAAGACTGCGTTTGCTTGGTCTGGGCGCGCTGGTTTTCGCCATCAATCTGCTCAAAGCGGCAGTAACTGACGCAGCCTTTTCAGATGCCCCCTTATATGTTCCCAGAAGGATAGCTTCATGTCGATGGTTACTCCCAAGTATTTCGTGCTAGGTTTTGTCTGCACCATCTCAGTGCCTACTGACATTGACACTATGGAGGGTATCCTACGTTTTGTGAGTACGACGATTTCCGTTTTGGCCGTTGCCAGGCTTAGGCCATGCTGCTCCATCCACTCGTTTACCCGACGCATCACCTGGTTTAAACTGAGTTGGGCCAGCTCCAAATTTCGCGACACTATAACAGCTGCTACATCGACTGCATATCCCACCAGGAATGTGTCTCTCGGCATCTCTAAGCGGAGCAGGCTGCCATAGGAGACGCTCCAGAGATCTGGACCAAGAATAGAGCCTTGAGCTGCTCCGGCAGTAATTTCCCTTCTTCTTTCTCCTTCTTCCGTGTCGTAGACTAGAACTCGACTGCTAAGATAGCTCCTTATCATGCGAAGAAGATATTTTGGCACGTTGAACTTATGTTTTAGGGCCTCCAGCATGTCCTTCCACCGAGCAGAATTGAAGGCGTTTTTAACATCAAGTGTAACCAGGGTACAGATTTTTTCGAATGTCGATTACCTCGTTGAGGCGACCATACTGTGCTTATCACCTGTCGCACCGCATCTATCGTCGAACGCCCGCGTCTGTAGTCGTACTGGTTGCCTGACAGCCCTTCAGCTTCTTCTATCGATAGCAGTAAACGTGGCTTCAGTAGCTTTTCGAAAAACTTGCCTGCTGTATCCAACATGCAAAGCGGTCTGTACGCTGACGAGGAGCTTAGGTTACCTTTTCCCTTACTAATGAGGGCCAGTCTGGCTATTTTCCAGCGTGATGGGAATATTCCATGTATGTATGTATGTGCATACCTACTGTTCCCGCTAATTCGTGAATATCCTGTGTCCCGCCTTTGAAACTATCTAGTACTCGCCTGGTTATCTTATAAAGTAGTCAAAAGCTGTCCCGATCACAATACTGATTTCATGTAAGGTTTGGAGGAGTTTCTCTTTTCGTTCTCTATCTATCCTTTCATTAATCTTTTTTTTAAATGCTACTTCATATAGTCATCAAGGCATCATTTGCAAGCTAAATAAATAGATGAGCGTTTCCTTTTAGATTTGATTTTCTCTCAAAGTCATTGAAGTTGACTTTGAAAACTGATTTAAGAAAACAACTCACCTTTCATATTAAAGTGAAAGGAATGCAATCAATTTGAAGCAGTGTATTGATTGAAGGTTCTTTAAAGATTTTTGAAGTCATTTAATGTCTTTGAAGTCTGATCATTAACGAGTAGGTACTTTCAACATCGTTAATTAAACCTACGTACACGTATCAGTTGCAGACATTCAAATTATTTATGTATATCCTGTTTCACTTTTGCGTCATAGTATACCCACAGTTGTGTTAAGCTTTGATGTAATCGGCAAATAGGATCAATATCCTTTTCATCCTCTTAGTAACTGCGACGTGGCGTGTGTCATTCCAATCAGTCTGTAATATGCTTATGTACGAGGATATAGTTTGAAGTAAGTTATTAATGATAATATCTACATACATGCCATCAATGAATAATTAGGTCAGTGAAGCCTGAAAAATTTTCCTTTGGCATCAAAGCGACATCAAATAGATTAAAATACATATATAATCGCCGAATCCTTACGTTGATTTAACAGTGGCCACTGCCTTCGGCAAAAGCATCCATACAGCTACAGAATAAACTGCTTTGAGAGTACCAAACCCTCATTCACAGAAGTAAGCAGCTTTAGCTGTTTTAAATGAAAATATTAATAATCATATTCGGCTTGAAGAATTGTTCACCTTTCAGATTATCAGAACAAATTTCAATTCAATCAAACAGCAAAGTGCTGACTGATAGCTACCTCTCAACGTGTAATCAATACATAAGACCCTTCCAAGCCCAGTCTACTACTAATATTGAAAGTGTACTGACAGATTGACAGACTATAAAACAAAACGATGACACACGCTTTCTTGAAAAGTCCCCAAGGAGAAAAGATAAAATGAATTCCCTTCATCATCGGAAGCTTAAACTTTCTCTTTGTGGTGGTAGGAGGAGAATCTGATTTGTGGGCATGGCACGCACTATACACTGAGAAAAAAAAACTACAAATAGCTGCAAGATGATTATTGTTATATTGCAACTTAGCTGACCTAATGATGGCCCATCTTAGAAGGGCATAGGGTCTTTAAGACCTTGTGGTCAGTGTTAGATAGGTAAAAATCTGGGGAAATTATGAAACTAAACAGATCACGGATAATAACAGCGATAGGGAAGCTCTCTGGTCATTGTCGTCTGAGGAAACATGCAATGATTCTGATCAAAGAAGCCCTATCTTGGCTTAAGAAAACTTGATATCTGCTAGAGATATCCGCATCTTTTCTGATAGCCAGGCAGTAAACAAATCCCTGGAATCGACCTCTATAAACTCTTTAGTAGCCCTCCACTTAGGAGCTCCTTATTATTATGATATAGGCGACCTAATGAATATTGACATCAAGAGCCCCCTACGCTTCATAAGAAGCTCTAATTGGTTTTAAGACGAGTAGGTGGAGGGAGGCTTCTCCCATGATCCACGTGGTATCACAACGGACCTCATTGGTCTAAGTGTGCTGGCGACTCCTAGCTGGCAGCCACTTCAACCTAACCTAACCTAAACATGCAATGAGGTTAGGTTTGCCAAAACGGATGTACATACCTATATTCAAGTGCTGCAAAGACCTACACGTTTCACGGGACATAGCACATCTGCTCCTTGAATGCCAATGCATCTTAGACTTTCTGTAGCTATAATAGTTTGTTATGGTATGGTATAATCCGGCGGAAGTTCAGCCTGCAGTGGGGCCTTTTGCTCCATTGTGATTACTATCTCTAACTTACTTGCTTCTCGGTTGGTCTTAAATCAAACCAACCTTTACTCTTGACAAAACATATCATGATCCAGAGTGGGGCTTGCACTCTCCAGCTCTTCAAAAAATTGGTTTGCCATGTAGCGACGAATTTGAAGATTGTGTTATGGTAGCTCTTCCAGTGTTGAGGTGAGTTGATACCTAGTACACCCATCTTAATACTGGTTAGTTTTTGTTTATTGACAAAGGACACAGTCGCCTCTGGCTGCTCAAAAGGTGTTGATCGTTTTTCTTGCCCTTAGGACTGTTCTCCTTTTCAGTTAACTAAAAGGGTTACCTACCGATGCATGAGTGGATTCCTCATAAAGTGAGCTATAATAGATTAAACGTTATAGCAACTGTTACAAGTCACCTGAGCCTCTTAAAATTGTCGAAGCAGATTCTGTTTAGAGTATGTGTATTTACTTACTTACTTAGGTAGCGCTACAGTTCGGAGTGAGCCTGGGCCTCAACCAACATGCCTCTCCATTTAGCCAGGTCCTCAAAAAAGGATAATTCAGTAACTATGATAGATTTTTGATAGCCGACTTCGGCCATATTTGAGAATTTTGCTGTCATTGATTTCTGTCATAGTCAACATTTTACCATGCAGCGCTACACGATTCAGGGTCGTAATGATCGTCCTTTCGAGCTCACCGTTCAGCGAATTATGGGGAAATTCGAGGAAAGTGGTTCAGTGACTGATCCTGGCGAATTTTGTAATAAGCTTGACGCCAACAAACATGGTGTTAATTAAAGACGGGGGTTGGTTAAGGCTGTGTAGGAAAACCGCAGGATGGGCTCAAAATTTATGAATGTTGGCAGCAATGGGCAAATTCGTAATCGCAGTAACCATGACTGCTTTGTGTCTGGACATCAAAAATATTTTTCTTCTGCACGTAGTTCTGGTATATTTGTGTTCACAATTGTGATGGCAAAGAAAGGGGATTGTTTTAGATATTTTTTTAAGAGAACTACGCCGAAATGAAAATCAAAATGTGGTTCTTGATCGATTAAAGAAAATGAAAAGAAATTTTTAGTACAGTACTACATACATACATATAAACCTCGATAATGTGAATTAATTAAAACATGGGCAGTTCACATTTTAGAGCGTTCACATTTCTGGATACGAAAAGATTCCAGAAATGATCTGTAACTTGATTATTGAAAAGTAAAAGAAAGAATAGAAAAACATAGTTTTTCAACGATGTTAATATATAAACGAGACAAGGAATTCTGAAATAACAGACACTGCTAAAAAAATTTATTCACATTAACCTTAATGGAAAGAAAGCTGAACTCTCATTATGGCACGTGTCGCATTCATAAAAAGAATCTGTGGAGCAGATACACCAATAAAAAATTTCTCACAGTTAAACCAAATAGGGGTGATTTTCTTGAGAAAAAATAAAAGTTCACATTTTCGAGTATCAAGAATTGGTTTTGATTGCACATTTTAGACTGTGTTATACAAATTTTACTACTTGGTTCACATTTTTTGATAATTCACGGGGTGGTACTGTATTTAATATTTGTAAGTTTAGTAAATATAGCGGTCTAGTGCCTAAAATTACAAATGTTATGAGCGCGATTTAAAAATAAACAGTGGACGCTCGTTAACTTAGAACCATACGAAACCAGTGCCGTTCAAGTTGTAGGGTTGTTCAAGTTACTGAAACAAAAAAAAAAAAAAAAATTTGTTTGTCCTAAATACTTTCATTTTCAAAACAAATACAAAAGGAGTTCCATGTGTGCTCAAGTTATCGTATGTTCAAGTTAGCGAGAGCCCACTGTATGTCACTTCAGAATGACAAAATCGGTAAAGGTAATTTCGTATGTCATAAATGTACAATAAATAAAGAATAACAAAATTCGCCAAGAATTTGTAGAGAATGAACTTTTGAACTTCTGGCAAAGAAAGCAACAGGCCGGCCTAAGCTTCAACTGAAGTTGGCGTTGGACTTAAAACTATGAAAGTTAGCGAATGGATCGACATTTCGAGAAATATCGAAATTCTTTAACATTGACAAAGGAACAGGGTTTAAGTATTTTTTGGTAATGGTGAAACTACTTTTTCGTTTAAAGAACAAGTTCATAAAGTGGCCTTTAAATGAAAGCGAACGCAAAACACAAATAGAATGTTTCATGAATCGGCGTCAAAATCCTTCACCATTTGTCATAGGTTGTGTAGATGGAAGTCATGTTCCCATTCTCCCTTCCCTTCAAGTGACAAAGCCAGTTCTTATAACAAAAAAAGGATCTGTAATTTTGCCTCCCTCTGAGAGAATTTAACCCCCACTCCTTGAATTCTTTACTTGCTAATTTTGCAGCAGAAAGCAAAGGAACAGATATAATATTTAATACTTTTTTTATGTCGACATATTTTAAAATTCGAAGTTTGCCTTTAAGCCTTCCGAATGCTTGCTCAATGCACATCCAAGTAGAGCTGTGCATATAATTGAACTTTTTTTTTGTATGGGAGTGAGAAATCCATTGTCTCGGTATAGATCAAGAAGATAGTTTGTTAAAGGGTACGCGGAATCGCCAAGGATAAAGCCAGAACCCAGTACAGCGGCGGGATTAGAACGCTTTCAACCACAAAAGTTGGAACAAACGAAATGTCATAAACACCTCGTCTATAAAATATTTTGCTGGACCTTAAACCTTCTTGTTATTGAATTCAAATATCCTTTTACCTGTTTGAATACGTTGGAATGTCTTAGGAGAACATTCAACTTTCAAGTAACAGCTGACTTTGACAGACAGTACACTTCTCACCGGCAGAAATTTGTTGGGCAAGAATTCGTAAGATTTTTTACTGAGGGGAAATTTTTACTCTCTCGTTGCCTCTCTCTTTTACCATTTTTTGTGTTGAGGAACGGGGTTAGTCTAGAACTCGTACGAATTCGTACAAATTAGTACATATTTTCAGGTAAAGAAACAGACATAATAAGTCAAAATTTACTCCGAAAATACTCGACCGAAAATTATTCAATCAGAAAACAATAGTGTACTGAAAATACCAATAATGAAGAAAGACAAAAAATGGATGAAATCGTAATATTGTTCAGCACATAACAGATTCTTGAATTTATACCATGTGTACATACCTATGTACCTATGCAAATAAATATATATATTCTTTTAACATCTATTAAAATATTAGGTTTATTTTAATGATGATTAATCATATCACAATTCATGAATTCATTAAGTACTTGATTGAAACAGTCTTAGACAAAAAAAGAAGTACTGAAATAGGATATCAGGAATAGGAAATATGTATTATTCTCTATTTAGAAGGTTCAAGTTCAAGTTTCATATCCTCTTTGGTGTCTCAATGCACTGCTCTTTAAGTTGACTAAGGTTTGTCCCATCACAATCCAAAGTACATAGCTCCGATTAATTCCTCCGGCGGAGATATGTTTTGTTTCTCTCCGTAAATTTGATCAAAAGTTTCGAAGAACTCCCACGTTGTGGCACCCCTTCCTGACTGCTGATTTCTCCTTTTTATTCTTTTGTACGTTGTGACTAGATTGTCGATTTTTTTTCATTATTTCATCAATTCCAAATGAAAAAAGTGGATTTATTATTTTAATTTCCATTAAAACATTCCCCCACCAAAATTTAAGTTTTCCTTTTCCTACTGAAAATTTGCCTTCCATGGCTAATCTCGTTGCAATTAGCAACCTCGCTTCCTTAAAACTCCACTTTTTACCGTAAATTATGTACATTATGCTAATTTTTTGAAATGTTAGAAATTCTCAGAGCTTTTGTTTTCGCCGTGCAGTGCAGTGCAAATAATTGGGACGTGCAGATATTTAGAGATAATTTATTTTATTTCCAAATGTATTCATAAAATTCATAAATATTTTGAATTAGTACATACATACATATGTATGAACAGCTTTTGCATTAATGAGTTCCTTTAGCCTGTTATTTATATATTTTTAGGTTTGTTCGTCATAGAACCATACCTTGCCAAGATTAGCTTGTTTTTTGCCATGTAATCTTTTTTTTTCCTGATCCTCGCTTTAATTATGGCCAACATATTCTCAACCGGATTGGTGTCCATCGAATAACCAGGCAATTTCAACAGTTAGGAGGTGGAGGAAGAGGAGTGAGGTTTTACTGGAAAATGGCATTTTCGGTTGACTTCGAATGGAAGGCAGGGGCATCTGGGTCACGACGTCTGGATATTTAATGATATTCGTCATGCCTTCGATTGGCTATAAACTTCACAGGAACATCAGCAGTGAAACAATCTCAAAACATAACTTTGAGCTGGTGCTTAGTGGCTTAGAAAACTTTACCAGGGTGGAGTTCACATTGTAACTTATTCTCATGACATTTACCCGGTATCCCTGGACCTCAAAGTGTTTTTGTCTGAAAAAAATCTTCTTTTTTTCCAATGCTCTGAACTCCAATATCTGTGATTCCTCGCCGATTGCAGTGTTTGTTTCCTCTTGGAGTCAGACGTACGTTGCTTCTTGAGTGGTCGTCTTGCCTTGTTTTCTTTTAAATTGACTCTTGCCTTGATGTCGAACAGTAAACGAATTTATCTGTAAATCTATCTACGCTAAGTCCCTTTGAAGTTCGTTACTTGTCTTCACAGGATTTATCACGGTATTCCGGGCCAATACATCACGAGCCGTGGTGTGGCGTTCTCAGCCGCAACAACAGCCTTGGATTTTTGATTTTGAATATTTTAAAACTTTGAGAAACCCTAGATTAGAGCAACTTTCTTCTAGAACATACGTACCTTCACAATCTGATCCTCGTTTACCCTTAATGTGTTGAAGTGGCACCCGCCATTACCTTTTTTTCTTCATGAAATTTATCCATTTGGTCATGTCTCTTTCTAAAGTTTAGCCAGCTTTCTCCAGATTCTTTTAGGATGTTTTTGGCATGGAACCTCGGTCTTCCTTGGGTCTTGCTCTTTTGTTTTTCCTCCTTGTCTTGCGCCCTAAATTTTATTCACTTACCGGTACTCTTCCATACGTAGTAGATCTTCGAACCATATCAGTTTGACATGTAGTTTGTTTCTAATGTCTTGGTTTCTGTTCTCGTCGATTCTCCTGGGTCCTAAAACTCTCCTGAAAATTTTGAACTCCAGCTCTTATATTTGTTTTCCTTGTCTTTCTGTGAGCATCTGAATATCTAAAATTTTTTTCTTAATCTAATTTCCTTGTGTTTTAAGAGCTTTCTTCTCAATTTTAATATATTTTTCCATACTTGTAGCCTTTTTGCAGAGTTTCTTCACTATTTAAAAACGCACTACATTGTCCGCGAAGAAACAGGCTCTATTTTACCTTTCTGCCGTTTTATTAAAAAACTCACCTACGAGCCCCATCATTTTTTTAACCGCAACTTTTTTTTAAAGTTTATAGAAAAATTTGCAGGAGTGTGTACATTAACTGTTCGAATATTTTGGTGAGTTTTCCTTAATTTTATTTTCAGTGTAGAAACTTAAGAGCATACTTTGTCGTATTTGTTAAATCACTCTTATAATCGCCTTAAAAAGGACTCAAACATCTGATGCTTTTGCTCTGATGGAGGACGAAAAATTGGTCTGAAAAACTTTTGGAAAGCAAAAAAAAAATTTATTGAATTATGGACATTTTTCGAGTCATCTAATCTGCCACAGATCACGTGCTACTAACATTTCTGCCGCATAAGCTAAGGGGAATGTCTATTCGAAGTTTTTTTTTCGCTTTAGTAAGATTCATCCTTATTTTGCCAAGTTTGTGTAACGTAAAGCAATTAAAATCAGGGATGAGTACTTTTTTTGCCTGTCGACATTTTATGGCTTTCAATTTAAATTAAAAGCCGCAGTTGTCGTCAGTCTTTACTGCCGCAGAATACACGTATTTAATGTTTGCTTTTCATTTAACAGGTTACTCGTATTCCACAATGCCGCCGTTGGCACTGTTGAAAAAGGGAAACTCTACGTGTTTGAAAGCCACTGCCTGACGATTCTTTGTATGACTATGGTGCGCACATACGCTATTGCTAGAAGGGGTAAAAAAAAGATAGTAATGTATCGTACACGTCGTCAAGAGTGTGCTTACGTGCATGTTATCTGAAGTATGTATGTTCCCCATACCGCAATTGAGTTTTTTCGCAAGTTTTGCATAGCAAAGTGGTGGTTGAAGGAACATGCACACATTATTACAGCAGGAAGGCTAGTTTCCTTTTACATTTTCTTTTCGAGTTGGTTTTTTTTCTCTTTCCCTGAAAATGATTAGATTTGTAAAATTTTCCTCCGCGAAGCCCTTGCATCTGAAGTTGACTCTTTCAATGCATAAATTGGAAAATGGAGATGGTTAGTCCCATTCGACCATTGTCACATCTTGGGCATTGTTTGAAGGACAATCGACTGAAGCAAAGAAACTTCAAAATAATTGTGTGCTGTTGGTTGTTATTGGAATAGTAAATTCCTTAAGTGCAAGATTTTGCTTCTGAAACTGTATTTAAGCTCCTCTTAGAACTAAAGGCCGCGTAAGTCCGAATTGTCTAATCACAGCCACAAAAATAAGGCATCAAGCCTCTTTAGCGCACTCAGTTCATCGTAACGTTGCTGCCAGTTATCCAAATCAAAGAATAAAGGTCCAATGACACACAGTAACACTCACTTCCTGCTTGTTAACAGCATCCGCGATGAACACACACACAGAGAACAATGAAAGCGAAGCGTATAGTCATTTAGCACCAAATCTTAAGCGGATTGGACCTTCTAAACAAATATTGCGGGGTCCTTTGCAATGCATTCCTCAGAGAAATGCGTCTCTATTTAGTTGCTAAGTTTTGCGACGAGTTGAGCTTCTAGGGTTTCCAGCAGAAGCAATCCTTCGTCAACTCGACAAGTGCGCAGAGCACTCGCTGTGAAAGTAGTTTTTCAATATTTGCCAGCGTTGTTCAAGCATAAGTCGATCTACTTCTCACCGGGAAGGCTTGACACTATGTAAATACCTCTTGATATTTCAGTGCATTAAATTTTGCGTATTGCCATGAAGGTGAACTCAATCGACGATTTATTAGTTGGATTACACAGCACTATTGGTACAATTTCCATGCCACGACAGATCTTAGAAAAACTCAAGAATTCCAAATCATGTTGCCTTTGAGGCATGCTTAAGCTGATGCCACTATACTTTTTATAAGGCAAAAGTTTTGCAAAAAGTGTGGTACGCGACATGGTGACCAGGAATAATCCCAACCAGAGATCCTGACTTTGTCTACGGTCTTTGCCAGGTGAGAGTTCCAAGTGAGTTTCTCATTAGGTTAGGTTGAAGTGGCTGGCAGCTATCGCCAACACACATAGACAAAAGATAAGTTCACTGCGATGTCACATGGATCATGGAAAAATGTTCCCTTTCTTCTCTTTAAACCAATTTCAGCTTCTGATGAAGCGGAAGAGGCTCCTTAGAAGCTCCTCCTATATGGTTGTATTAAAATGCTCCTAAGTGAACCTTTCTTCTGTTGGAGAGAGCTGGATAGGTACAAAAAAGGTGATGAATTGTTTCCTCTTCTTCTTCATCCATGCAGCTTCTACAAAAGTCTTTCGAATATACGCCGAGCCTTGTTGCATATTTGCAACATATTAGTCAGTGCATAATATTAGACAGTGTCCAGTGATGATACCTATTAAAGCGCCAAAATTAAATACATATGTTTAGAGATTCTCTTTTGTCGCTAGACACGTTATAGCACTTGACCACTTAAGATTTGATCACTCCATAGCACCCTGCCTTAATTTAAGGTTGCAAATAGCGATTGGTATACCTAATGTACCTTTTTCTGTAAGGATGGGTAAAGCAGTTTCACATCTGGCAAAGTCGCCAGTCTTGCAAATCCCTAGTACACCTCTACACTGCTACTGCTCTAAATTAGAGAGACCAATTCCAAGGATTTGATTGCTGGTTGGCTATTCGGGAAGTTGAGGATATCCCTGCGGATATCACGTTCTTCTTTTACCAATATAAGACTTTGCCCTAATCTAACCGTTGACTAAGCTATTTAGTTTTTTTGAGAATTCTACTGCTTTAAGAAAGAGTGCAAATTTGCCTATCTTAATCCAGTTTCTTCATTTTTTCTTAGAATTTATCTTCAATTGCCGCTGGTTAGAAGGGTAGGTTAAAGAGGCCGTCTATACCAAGCCTAGAACATCCATTGTGATACCACTGGATCTAGTCCCAAACCCAACCCGATCTTTTTATAAAGCGAAGGATGCTAACCTTATCGAGGAAGAGCGCTCGAGGATGAAGAAGACTTGTCTACTTTTGCTAGATAAGTGCAGAAGAAATGTATGACAGTTTCTCCTTCCCTTTCTTACTGTATTTCCTGCGGAAGCCTTTTAAGAGAGAAAGGACATCAATGATGGAGTCAATATCTGATCACTTTAGTAAGATTAGACCATTTGAGCACTTCTGATCTGACACCTCATCTGCGATTTGACCAACTTGAGTAGACGTTTACACGTGCCGAGAGGCATACCCACAACCTGCCTTGCAGGTAGGAGATTTAGAGTATAACATCGTTATTTCTCCCTAAACTCATTTGTTTCATGAATCCTGTTACACCAGATTGAAGTATTTCTCCGTTACGAAATTGGCAATCATGTAAAAACGATTAAAAATTTATTTTCTGCAACAAACAGAAAAGCCATTTATACCAAAGCTTACAAAAAAGGACTCCACTCACTGTTGGCAGCTCAAAATTGTTAAATTTACTCGGAGATATGTTTTTTTTGTTTTTTTTTAATTTGGCTTTGATACACAATTTTTTAAGGCTGTCATATGCAATATGCAAGTCTTATTTGCGTGTCGAAGCAGTGTTACTTTTTCATTACACCCTTTGAACTAAATTTTTTAATTTAACTTTTACAGTACAGTTCAATAACTCACAGAAATTTAACGGCTTTGCATTTATTACCTGTTCTTCTACGTCCTTGTATGCTACAGGCAATACTTTTAAATTAAAGCCAATCTACGTAGTTCGAGAATTTCTGAGTTGGCATGTTAACTATTTGGGGTATATTCTTCTCTCTCAAAGCATATTGAATAAATTTGTTCTCAAAGTCCTTACAACTTTACAGGAATACAAAAGTATAAAAAAAGGCCGCAGCATGACCACACTTTTCACTTGTTTCGTGTTGTTAGGACATCGGTTGTAATCAAAAACTTCGCAAAAGTATCCATCCATCCATTAAGTAACATTTTTTTATACGATCTTTAAGCCAAAACCTGTGTACGCAATCTTGTTGCAGAGGTATCATGGTACCTAAGCTTAGACATTGAGTTAATCTAAGTTAATCTTTGTAACCATTGGACTTGTCAAAGCGAGAGAGAACCACCTGATATACGCAACAAATTAGGAAGTTAATCCAAGAAAAGAAGTCGGTATGGAAAATTTATAGTAGAAATCGCTCAGCACCGAATAAATCAATCTGCGGACATATAGACAAAAATAACGAAGTAAAAGCACCTGTCAAAGAAGCAAAAAGAAAATCTTGCGAAGACTTCGGCAACCTAATAGAAGAAAAAGCACGGTAGTAAACGGTATCAGATCGCAATTATCTGGTTGTTAGGGCATCAGCAGTAGTCCTTCTGTAGCCTTGTGCAGTATTTTTCATCTGTTGCGCTTAGATATTTTCCACAAACAGTGGCCATCCATCTAAAAGCCTCCAGCTACAAAGTTAGCCACTCCTCGATCTATTAAACTTAACCCATAAAAACATCGACTATGTTCATACGTACATCCCGCCCAAACTGAGATTGGGCCGTAACTTCCAAACGCATATCTCTGTCCGCAGCGAAAAGACAACGATACCACAATAAACACTTGTTCAGTTCACTTCAGCATAGATGGCTGTAAGACGGAAAGTGGGGTGGATCCAGATCACTGCAGTATTTTCATTAAAGAAACCTTGTCCTGGCTGAAATGCCATGACCGTTAAGGACATTAGCATTTTCGTCGATGGAATCGTGCTCTGTCGGTTCAAAGAGCACTTTAAACTAACATTCGTCTCTCTCCGAGAGAACGCAGCAGTTCAATATTCACTTCTGCTGTGTACCTTGCCACAGAGACAATCCGCGAGCTACAAGGCTGGCGAACTCGTGAAAAGGATGCGATTCTTACGATTCTGCCTAAATGACAAAACCTGCGTATGCCCCTCACTACATGTAAACATCTACTTAAGCTGGACGCTAAGACCAATCAGTAATGGGAAAATAACTCGACGGACTAAACTGGATCAGAAACGCAGTGTCCGATTTGTTTCGCTTAAGTGCTCACAAATAAGCTACGTACTATGTACATATCCTTACAGGACACAGTCTGAAGAATATTCTAAAAAGTTTGGCTACTTTTCTAACGACTTCTACAGGAGCTACAGGAACGAAGAGGGGCTCTTTTCTTGAACAATCTCAGCGGACTGGCTCCCCTAGACGTCACCGCTTCATTAAAAGCTCAAGTGGGTTTTATTTTGCCATGATATCACAAATAATCTTGTCTGGTCTACGTGTGTCCACATCCTGGTACAGAAACTGCCAGAGATGGAAGCCTCGGATAAATGGACCGATTTGGGTGTTTGACTACCCTAGCAAACGTAAAAACGCTAACGATTTAAGGATCTGTAAGTGTAATGTTCGCACTTTGAACCGCGTACCGCTAACGAATTTGGAGAGATTCTCAAAATTTAAAAAATGGATATAACTTCTCTTCAGGAAGTGTGTTGGGATGGACCGGGTATCCGTACCTGTGGCATCTGCGGCTTTGCTATCAGTGATAGACTTAGGCAAAAAGTTTTGAAATACGTCTACGTAAATGAGAAAGAAATGACGATCCTTATCAGAACTTATTTTCGTAAGAGCAGCCTCATTTGTGCGCAGGAGAAGCTGCAATGAACAACATAGGTCGAGGATGCCCAGGGATTTGTTTGTCAGTTGCCAAATTGGCCACACTACTAAAAAAAATGCATCCTCTTTGTAGACTACTGTTAGATAAAGTCCCTTTCTGTGTGAAAATATTCATCCAGAATAAAACGAGCATATTTCATATCGGTCGCTCCTCTAGCAGTGTCAGTACACCATATCTCGAGAAAATTCCTTATTCAACTTAAAGGTAAACTTCAATCCTCTATTTGCTCAGCAGAATTAAAGACCATCAATTTAGTAACTGGTAGCCCACAACAAATGGGACCTGCGCTATTAGATCCCAGTGAAAATTATTATGGGTCACTATGGTAACCGCTCTCCTACCCAAAATAATCTTGACTATCCCTATCTTGATTCTTGACACAACATGCGAGTAAGATACATAATATGAACTAGGGTTCTGTGGGATGAGTGAATGACATTATTGTAGTGTCAGGGTGGTTCCCTTTAAGGGGGTGCAAATGACTATGTACATTAGTATTATAGTACATTTGTACACTTATCACCACTGCCCTGGGGCATACAGCCTGGAATAAGGTGTTATTAGGGTGAATTATTTCGGGATAATTGGAAGTACTGGGAATACATTGTGCTTGAGGAGTTGGAGGTGTGTATTTCGTTTCCCTCACATTACCGCAAATAATATTTGTTGACAATGAGAAAGGCCGATGGGAATGTATCATAAATTACAAAGCTCAGTTAATTTGTTCACACATACGTACCATATGTAGCTGCTTTTATACTGCCGGTGTACAACTCATTGTTTTTCGATGGATTATGATGGATGATAAGAAAGGGGGTTTTGAACCTAAAACGATATAAAAAAATAATTGCGAGAGGTCAAAAAAGTATTCAATTTACTTGACGCGAAGTTGTGTTGATTGAAGGGGTGAATTGAATTATTTAAACCGTATTTTGAGTGAAGGATAACGATAACTAGCTGTCACCCTTTTGACATTTACCAACATATTCAGTGTAGCCTGCAAATCATCACGCATAGACCCTCAAATCAATTTATCCATATGGACTTTGAAAATCGATCGTCGATCTAAAATACTTATAAACAACTTGTGGTTCTTATGCCGCACACAATCGTTCATCTGAGCAAGCCATCTGTCGAACTGGAATACCGCCGCAGTAAACAAAAAGTGTGAAAAAAGATCCAAAACTTATCGATCCCTCAATGGATCCTCCTACTACGCTGAGCGATTTTGATGAAAGGTCTTGGTGTACACCTGTTAAAGTCAAAAGACCAACACATGCGTCATTCTTTCGGTAGTTGGCTCCTAGAGCAATTTTAAGCTGACCCGTTGTTTTTGTAGTCAAAAATGAGGCTCATTTTTGGCTCAATTGTGGGCACCGTGTCTCAATGGTTTATGTGTTGGATTACTAAGCGGGAGGTTCGTGGTTCGAATCCTAGAAAACATTAAGAAGATCCCACCTCTTGTGAATCGCTAATAAACGTTCGACAGTAATAACTGCTGTCATGAGAAAGCTTCTAAAAAAAGCCTTTCGGATATGGCTCTAAACAGTAGGTTCCTTCCATGTGTGCGAAAAAATATAACAAGCACAACACGAATGGTCGCAGAAGCTAAGCCCTGGACCCCACACGGTCTGCTGCACCAATTATTTGTGTTTTTTTGCAGCAGATTTGTTGTATATGGATTGAAAACTAATCAAAGATATACCATACAGATTTCGAATCCACCGCAGTGGGACGGCGTAGTAGAGGAAAACCATGAATCAGGTGGGGCACCCAAGTGGAAGGGACCTATACCAACTTAGCACGCAACAATGGAGGCAGCTAGCTAAAGATCGAACAGGGTGGAGACTTATTGGTTGAGACACAGGTCCACCCGGACTGTAACTTTCCATCCATCCGCAGACTTGTTGCAGTAGTCCATAGCAAACTTAATTGCTTAGAAGGGCCATGTCCCAGACTCCATCGAACGCCGATGGCAGTAGCACTTGATTCGCTATGATGCTCTATAACTGTCGTCCATATGTGGATTATACAGCTCACCAGGTCCTCTACCGGACGGCCTCTAACTAATCCATACTACAATTCATTATTAGTCTGTGACTATCTGCATTTGTATGGGACTACTTCTTTGTCAATCACTTTAGCAAGCATAAGCAGCAAGGCTTTAGAAGCATTACTTCAGCTTCTTACGGCCCATGGAAACTATGCAAAAAAAGTCTTATAGCTCATCCCAATCAGACCTCTTGTAGATCGGTCCATCTGACGATGGAAATTCTATTACCATATTACTTGAGTCGGTGAAGTGGTAGCTAGTGTTGTGTCGATATTAAGGTATAATCCATATTTCTCTACTTCCAACCATTTTTATGCCACAACTGTAAGGCTCCCTGGAAAAAAAAATCTAGGGTATTTCCAAAGTCGTTCGAGTTATCCGTATAGGTTCCCTTAAACTGAGTGAGACTACAATAGGCACAAATAGAAAGGACCTACAGTTTAAGGTCATATCTGAAAGACAATTGTGAAGCCTTCTCATAACATTTATTTTACGCAAGAGAAGGGGCCGTGGAAATTCTTCTTTTTTGTGTTTTCTGAGACCTCGAACATCTCGCTCAATAGCCCAACCTAACGGTAATAATTTCGAAGTTGTAACCCTGGGACATTTCCCGCGCAAATCCGAATGGAGGGCGAGTATACCTCCACAATGTCCATTATGACTTTATTCCCACTCCAGCTGCACCAGTCCGTCTATTACGCTCCAAAACATAATTATGATGACTTCTACAGAGCTTATGGTAACAATGGCGAAGTATCTCACCGGGCTCCCTGTTTACCACAAAATATCAAAAGAGCAACTTCTTTAGACGCCACCGTTACAGACGGCCTGCAGTGCTTTAATCGCCCACTTATCAGAAACGTAAAACAATTAATTAAACTGAACCAAAACGAATGTAATGACTAGTGTGGGGATGCCCCGCAACGCAGACCAATTGGAGAAAGAAAAATTAAATCATTGGCCAAATCCAACTTTCTCGGTTCTCGTGGGGGGTCCCTCCTACCTCCTACTTAATTTGACGCACTATCCAAAGGACTGACAGTTGACTTTTTTTTCGACTTAAAGTTCAACTACCCCAAGGGATTTCTCCGATTTTATCGCAGAGAATTTGACATCTTTCCTTGCTGGTACAATTTTAACGTGGTTTTCGAGTCAAAATGGACCCCCTCCGATCGATAAAACAAGGGGCTTGGAAGTCGAAACAAAAGAATTAATTAATTTACGCTACACAGCCGAAGATCATAAAATTTATACGCCAATGCTTTACGAGGGTCTTTTTGATTTTACGAGAATTTCATTGCGTGATAGCCGACTGCTAATTCCATTTTCATTCATTCATTAATGGCGCCCTATCGAGATATTATTATTGCCTTTGGTCAATATAATAAAATAATAATTTTACAAATTAAGCAAGAAACCAACTTGTAATACGTAGGTCCTGTTTTAAAGGTCCTGCTTAAGCAGAAAGCAGCAACAGTCACTCGATTCCTAAAGGCTGCCATCGCAATACACAAAACTGAACTAATTAAGCATTTAGCTAAATTTCTGTTTTCTTCTTTGATTTCTTTGCTTTCTCCTTCCATTTCTTTGGAATTTTCTTATTTGCTACGAAATAATTAGTTTGCTTATTTTTTGATTAATTTTTTTTTTTTTTTGTGATAATTGGTTTCTACGCGTCTTAATTGTTTGTTAATGAGTTATTGAAATAATTTTAAAATTACAACAAACTGAAACTATGTACAAACATACGTATACTCGTATAGGGCTGCTTGGTCATTTTAGGGGATGAAGGTCATGCCTCTTAGACAATAATGAGCTTAATATTGCTAATCTCTAAAGAGAAAGTTGTTCATCTGTTTTCTCAGCAATTTATACAACTAAGCAAATAAAAAAAATTAAGGCTTTTGCCGAGGGTGGTGGAAATTCTTTAAAATTTCTTGTGCCTTTCGATTGAGTTTTCCTTAATTATTCCTTTGAAGTTTCGATATTTTATGGATAGGAGATAGGGTATGTTCTGAAAATTAACCAAATAATGTTTTAAATAAGCAAAACCCGAAAGCTAACAGAAGTTGTTTGATTATTCAAATACGCCGTCATTTTGAAGACGTTTTGTTCAATTTTAGGTTATTAAATAGGAGTGGGAGCTCTTTAACAAGAAAATGTGAAGACTTAATTAGGTTAGTTGTAAGTTACGGCACTGCGTAGAGGTCTATTGGGCGCTAGACAAGTTTTATCACATTTTCAAAACTTTTACTGGAAACCTAATATAAAAGAACGTTTTCACGGTTTTGTTCACTTCTTGCAAGGAGTTATTGACTTTACAAAAAGTGGCTTATTTGTTGGTTTAAAATATTGTCGTATGTACATGTAGCTTCCAGGATCAGAGGTTAGTACGTTGGACTACAGAGCGGGAGCTTCGAGTCCCATAAAACAATGAAATGTTGTTTCACGGCCTCACCTCTCGCGAATGTTTGCCAAACGTCCTAGAGTAATAACTGTCTTAAAAAACCTCCTCAATCAAAAAAAAAATACACAAAGCCTATCCAATATGGCTCTACATCCCTTACATTGGTGCGCAAAAATATAACACGAACACCACGAATGGTCGATAAGCTAGGCCAAGAACCATGTACGGTCTGTTGCGTCAAAGATGGCTTGGTGATTACAATCCTGATCTATGCTTGCACTGCCAGCATCCAGAAAAGTCCTCCCAGCTAACACCGCCCTGTTATAATAACAATCGGCACACGAATTCCATTTGTTAACTTCGTAACTCGGCCGCGCTGGAAAGTCAACAAGTCTGCTTGGGAGCAGTTTTAAAACATTTGGACAGTTATGGCCGTTTTACCTCCCCAAAAGTATCTATCTACGAACGCTTAGCTGCATTGGTAATAGCTAACGCTAAAATAGAAAAGAATACATACTTTGATAGAGCGCTGAAAGCACACTAGGAAAGCGGCTAACCCCAAAATAGCCGATGATTTTGTAAGCACCATCAGAAAAGCTGCACAGACAATGTACTGGCCTTCACGAAGCACACCGAAACAAGATATAAGAAAAAGCACAAAACATCTGTGGTATTCATAGACTTTACAGCAGCGTATGACACGGTCTGGAGGCAAGCTCCTGAAGATTATACTCTGTGAGAAGACAGCTCATCTAGTCAACAATATGCTATCGAACTGAATATTCCAAGTTTTCTTCAACGATGGTTAGAGTGACATGAAAAAGCTTAACAACGGGTTTCCGCAAGGCTCAATACTTGCACCAACTCTGTTCATATTCACGACATACCTCCGACTGCGTCGAGAAAGTTCTGAGACGTCGACGGCATCGCCATAGTCACCCAACCTATCCGAACCTATAAGTAACGAAGCGTACCTTGAACACCGATCTCGAAATCTTGAATACGGACTTTAGATCTTAGATTTTCAATAGTACCCTGTTGAACCACAATCCAAACCCAAAATAACTTGGAATATTGCTCGATAGATCTTAACCCGACCAGACTCACCTCACAAACTCAGCAGAAAAATTGAGATCGAGACCAGTACGAAATGAGGAGCTGGTGCATCCTCACTGCGCCCTACTGCGATCGGGCTTGTATACTCCGTGACGGAATATTAATCACCGGTGTGGATGAATAGTGCACATACCTATCTCAAAAATAGATGTATTGCTCAACAGCACAATGCGTCCTATAACTGGAAGCTATAATGAAGCCATACAGCACCACCGAAGATACGGCGATCGCATGCATTAATCCGAGAGCATGAAAATATACCTGGTAACCTCCTATTGCCAATGCACAGTGATATCCCCACTCTAAGCGGACCGACGAGACTGAAATCTTGCCGAAAGCATGAACGGCTTCAATTATCTTACCCAACATCTAAGTGAACAATACATGACTGAGGCAATGGACCGATAGTCATGGTTGGTTGGTTTGGGAGAGTGGGGATATCCTTATCACGGTGGCCGCCGTTTGGGCCCATTGTGTTCCGCTCTTGAGAAACTGTCTGGAGAGGTAAAAAGAAAAGGGATGTAAGTGAAGAGTGGTTGGATGGAGAGTTGGAGCCGGTGGGGTTCACTGTTCCCTTTTATAACGAACTCCAGGATTGTTTGGAAACTGTAACGCCTAAGATAACTCAGCCCAGGCAAGACCTGTCTTTCCAGGTGTTTGTATCGTAGCGCCCCTATTGCAGGGCAATCGCAGAGGAAATGCTCGAGGATTTCTTCTTCTTGCTCTCATCCCGGGCAAATACTTGATGTCACTAGTCCCAGTTTGTAGGCGTGT
The DNA here is from genome assembly GCA_946965025.1 of Blera fallax. Taxonomy (NCBI): domain Eukaryota; kingdom Metazoa; phylum Arthropoda; class Insecta; order Diptera; family Syrphidae; genus Blera; species Blera fallax. Next base: position 33,909,129 of record OX337247.1, read on the forward strand.
TTGTTGAAACTGCGACCTGTTCGATGTGTCCGATGTACAGAACGACCATTTGTCTTAATTGTATTCTGCCGCCTTCAGCGCCTTTTTTGCCGAACGGGAGAAAGTGCGCTCAGTTAGTGCTTTTGCTGCAAAGCTAGCTTTCGACATGTTTTCGTGCTATTTTGTAACCGAGTTGGTGTACGTGGTTTCAACAACCTTAAGGGCTACTTACCCATAACCCCACTTCTTCTGCTATTCACGTAAAAAAAAAAAGCCTTGCCATCGGAAGGTTAAGTTAACTTTTTCTCTAGCATGACCCCGAAATACTTTAGCTCATTTTTTAGATGTAATTTTACACCTCCTAAAAACGGGCCCGTATGTCGTGCATGTGTATGTAAGACCACCACGTCGGTCTTTTCAAAGTTGACGCCCAAGCTGCAGCGGTCTGCAACACTTTTCGTGATAAGCAGCTCACCCAAAATATTCAGATGTTTGCCGGAGTTAAGATTGCGTAAGTTATACTTTTGAAAACATTGCTTTCCAGCGATTTCAGAAGTTCCACAGCGAGAGAGACAGAATTACCCCTTGAAAGGTTCCGTTCTTCCTCCCTTCTTTCCTACTTTCACTACCTCGATTAGCTGTTATTATCCGGTTGGAGAGCATGTGTTCAACGAAGTCTTTTTTACCTGGATTCAACCTGCCTCGAAATCTGTTGGTACAACGCAACCGCATACGTTCTCAATGGGGCGTTTAAGGCTCATCAAGCTGCGGCATTGGGGTCGAACGACAAACAATAAGGTACATCGTTATAGAATGCCCACGAAGATGGTCCCCCGGGGTAGCTCTCTGACTTCATCGCAATACCACCTAACGTCATTAACTGGCTCAGAAATCGTGATCTTGTCGTAAAGCGTACAAACATGTATGTACCTTTCTTACTCTTAAATCCATACGATAAATAAATAAATATGAAGGCTGAGCCACGACGCCCACAAAGGGATAGAAGGTGGAAATTCAAAAGAATTTCAATAATTTCTATAACCTGACACCTAAGAACAATATTACCAACTAGCAACAAACTCACAAATATCTAAACTTTCTATTGTCAATTGTATGCGCACATGGGTACTTGATAACTTGAGCAATATTTAAAGTGCCATCCAGTCATAACAAATATCGTTATTATAACATATTCTCGCACAGCAACTCTGACAGATACTTTCCGCTATTCCCAAGAGTATGCATGCATTTACATACACATGTGTATGCCACCTTATCTTTTATTTGCATAGTAGAATATGGGGGAGAACTTGATATCGTAACAGCATGACAAGGTGGTAGAATCCTTTCTCCGTAATTCGTTTTATTTTTTGCGTATTCATTGTCTGTTATGAAATCGTTTTTGGCAGAAAAACAAAATATAAATTCTACCTGCTGCTACAGACAAACTCTGCTAACGTCTCCTCCATTGGAGTATTAGCCCTTGGATTGATATATTATCCTTAAAGATAGCATGACACTTACTCTAGCTCTCAGGCAAATACGAGTACATAAGAACACTGGGAGGTGTATAATAAATAGTCTGCTTAAAGATTTACAATTCACTGCACAGGGACGAAGGAAAATAGACATTTCAAAATGAAAAATAGGACTGCTTGCTTAACAACAATTCAAAACCTTATCTTTAGACAAAAAGTATCTCACTAACTTCATCATGGCGATTTTCTACCACCACTTTTAGTCTACAACTCGTTGGGAGTAGTTTTATTTTCTCAACTCGAACGAGTCAAAAATATAAATTATACAAGAAAAAGAAAATTCCAATTCCAAGGACGTACTCGTATTTTCACCAAACTGTTTACGTCCTGTTATGGGCAGAAGATTGCTGTTTTTCAACCCACTTCTGCTCATTACGAGCGACTAAGTTGCTTCCTTTTCAAGCTGTCAAGTCGTATTTAAGATTCCTTGCACACATGCTTCACCAGAAGCATTTCACATCGAAAATACATCAAGTGAAGGCATGTTTTTTCCCCTCAGGTATTGTATATTTGAATTGAAAAATGAACAACTTATTGAATACGCCGAGAGTTTGCTCCATGACTTGAATACCAAGTGGTACACACTCGGTTGAACTTTCGCCCCACCACAGTACCAACGCGAGATTTGGGACAACTGGTTGAAACATTTATTGCAAGTTTGCCTCTCGGATAACACCTTGCGATTAATTTTATGTCTGTGCACAGCACACGTACATACATACATACTCGTTTGTACAGACATATGTGTGGATACATGTTCCAACGAACGCTTAACCCGACGACGAGAATCCTTTTCATGGATGAATAAAGCGTTAATTTGCGTCCTTTCATGTGCGATTAAATACGATTTCCAAATATAGAGAGAAAGGGGACAGGAACTGAGGACGTGGCAGAGAGGATTAATACTTGGCAGGTACTATTATTTGTATTACGGTATGGGTGTTCTGATATTTTCCTTTTAGATGCTTGTATCTGTGCTTTATAACGCGTTGACAGTAATTAACACACGCCCACACATCTGGAAATGGTGCCACCTTGTAAATTCATTGTAAAAAGGATTTGAAGAAAAGATTACGTCAGTATCTTTAGATTTCTTTAATGTTTCTTTGAGTTATTAAGCTTCCTTAGAGGTGCACAGATTTCAAAGCCCTTTGAGGCACACAGCCTTTGAACTGAGTTATATCTCATAAGGGACGTCTAATCTGGGACCGATTCGCGAGGGTCGGTAAAATCGTTTCACTTCAGTTAAATAGAAAAATGCTTTCGTATAGAATAAAAATTAAAAAAGAAGTATTCAAATAGGAATACGTTTTTAATACATTTTTAGTAGGAACACGCCACATATGTTGAATGATTTTGACGAACTCAGCAATAGCGATGCCAACTTACAACTTTTAAAGCAAATTTACTTCCTTGTACCTCCTTCACTTTGTGCTTAAATCCTTTACTTTAGCTTTAGTAAATATTTTGCTGCCTAGATGTATCTATGACAAAAATAGTGAAATATTTGTTGTCAGTTATTTTGAGACCCTGGACTCAGTGGTTAGTGCTTTCGACTATCAAGTCAGAGGTCATCTGTTGGTTTGTTTTTAAAATTGAGATTAAAACAATACCGTTGATAACTTTTAATCATTGTTCCTTTGTTGAAGGGACAATGGCTTCCGATTACTTAAATAAAATAGCATCATCCAATTGGCTGCCGCTAAAAGCTTGGTAGGGGAACCTTGTTTTGGAGAACATTTTTGATTGTTTGTGTCTCTATATTTAGCGAAAAGTAATAAATAAATAAAAACAGTTCTGCTTATTAACGTAGAACCTCAGAGGAAAACAAGCTTCATCCGAAAGTATGACTTTGCGACCAAAATCATTAAAATAAAATTGAAGCTTTAAGCCGAATTCGCGAATATTTACGGCCCGACAAAGGCGTTGCGGGAAATCAAAGTGCTGATGGCAAGAGAAAGATTATTCTTGAACTAAACCAGACAAATACTACAGCAAAGATCCCACACTGTAATCTTAGACAATCGATGGGGTAAAAGATGCTGGTACAAAGGAGAGATAGATAGTATACACGACTCCTGTGTTACAACTAGGAAACTGTGGCCACTCTATAACAACCAAAAAACCGAGAGAATCATACAAAGAAAATGACTCTCAACGCAGATGTATGTGGTGACGGAGGTGTATAAAAGAATATTCAACACTATCTTTGTCATTGTCCAGTACTCTGACACATTAGAAAGTAGATCCTTGAAAGATATTTCATTCAGGAAGAACTTTCTGACAAGTATGTAAATGATTTGCATAAATTCATAAATGCCTCGGGATGGCTTAAAAATCTGTAGGCTCTAACCCCTAGGGCATTACAATGACTCTAAGTATAAGGTGTGTGTTATCCCAGCAACACAATCCATTGCTGTCGGAGCATATACATATGTCAGGAAAAAGAAGGAAGAAAAAGTGGGCACGATTTACAAAAATAGTTTCAAGGTGTTTTTTGGTGATCATCAGCGAATTATCAACATCTTTTTTGTGTAAGAAGCATATCTTACCTTCACCAAGATATTCCTTCCATATTTCTCTCCGATTGTCCTTGACCCAGTTTTTCGTGGACGTCCTAATCTTTTGTCGGCTTGTGTCAGTAGCCTGGCAGTAACTTTCCCTTCGTTCCTCTCATAAGGTTCTCACATGATAAGTGGCTTGACCAGAAATTCTAGAACAATGATCAACAAAAGTCTGCAGCTTTCTATCGCAGTGGTTGTCAGATTCCACACGTCACACCCATATAACAGTACCTACTCCACATTTGAGTGGAAACGTCACAACTCGATGGTTTAGAAAATATCTCTGTTTCTCCCAATTTCAGAAAATCTAGTCCCAAACCCACCTCCCCTTGTACACTTATCCTTGCTACACCAGCGTCAAGCATATAATCGCGAAGAGGGGCTCCAACCTTATGTCAACGGCTCGCTCATATTTACATTCTGAGTTCTTCTTGGCTCTGTTTCTTCATTATTATGGCCACAGTTTAGCTCATTGCATTCCAGTTTTTCCATATTTTTACCATCTTCCTGGTTATTTCTTCTGGGCTGAGAGCCATTCCAAATTACTCCTCCAGTTGATGCAATTCAGGGCGGGCAATAAAATATGGCGTGCTCCACATCTTCGGTGGTTTCTGCATGGCTTAGGCAATGGGGATTGAGACTGTTTAAATACGTCCTAAAGCCGCCATGGCTTAACAGGCCACTGCGTTATGAAGAAGTTCAGTTCTATATGCCTCCGGTTTATCCACCGCATGTTGGGTATGATTTGTTGGCGTTTTCAGAGGAATCTCACTTTCGTTGCCACTCAATTAGACTGATCACCATTGGTTGTGGCCGGATGTTGATCCTTCTTTTACTTAGATGTCACTCGGCATCATTACCTCGCCAGTCCCGATTCTGTTCATAATACCTTATGATAGTAACCAAATATCGTCCATGTAATCGAGGTGTTTCACATAGGTTGTAAGAGTCCATAGCAATTCATAATCTCGTACTGAAAAACACTTCGAAGCATCTTACTGATCAACAGCAGATAAAGTAATGGCGATGGTATCCAACCTTCTCGGAACTGCATTCGATTATTTCGCACCTTGGTAGCGTGCCTTAATAATAGCTAATAGTTTGTTCGATAAGCCTCACCTGCTTATGTTCGACCTTGATATATGTCTCCATCCGGAATACGCCTTTAAATAGTTAAAAAAAGCTAAAAAACATAAGATGGAGGTTCTTAACTAATTTTCACCAGCACTGTACCATCTAAATTCATCACTGAATCGTGACGCAAGCTGTGACTACCTATGTATGTGCATATCAGTTTCTTGGTGACTTTGTACACGGATCCGTTATAGCATTTACCTATTGTTTCTTCGCCTTATTCAACCTGTGCATTGACAAGTTGACTTTGCATTTTACACGCTACGCTGGACTTCCCTCATTTTGTAAAGGTGCTCAGACTTAAGCCTGCTTTTGTCTTCTGCATGGATGGTCGTAATGCGATCTTTAAATTATTTTCGCCCTTTATGGGTCTTTAAGTGTCAGCGGATAAATGCTTGGTATGACCTCTTGTGTGGTACTAGGACACATGTACATGCATGGTTGGTTGCAATGTGAACTTTATGTTGTTTCTGCCCCTCCATTCGTCTCTGTGTGCTGTGACTTCTCTGCGACCTATTACTTTCTGTTCGTATGTTCTATGGCATTGCGTTGCGGATTATATTTGTTTCTCCAGAAAGTATTATTTGCACACTATGGGATCATTTAGGCCCTCCGTGTCATTCTTGGGTCCTATGAGCTCTGTTGAAGCAGCATCAGTACGAAAGCATATGAAGAGGCGACCATCTATTTTCTTTTTTTTTTTTTTAAACTGAGTGAAATTGCAAGGAATTCTCGGCTGAAATTGGGCCCTTTTATCGGCCGGTGTAAGGAAATTTACTACGAATATTCCTGAAACTTATGGGTGACAAAAAACACTCGTCCGGTATACAGAAACAAACGTATTGCTGTTGTGAACCTGATCTCATCGCTGAGCTTAAAAATTAAACAGCAGTCGCCAAGGAGAATACTTCAAAATGAATTTAGATTAAATGAATACAAGGTCCTACTCACATAAGAGTTGAAGCAAACCACAATTTCTTCTCTAAGTGGGTTGGAAAATGACATCGACTTTTATACCAAATCATCTTTTCGTTCGAAACTCATTTTCATCTCGGACACTATGTCAACAAGCAGAACTGTGGTATTTGAGGTTCCAAAAATTCGCACGAAGCCCTAGAAAAGCCGATGCGTCCTTAAAATATGAATATTTGGTGTGAGTTTTAGCATCAATGCTCCCTTCTTTTCCAATGAAAATCGGTAAAAACTAGGCGATGAACGAAATGCGCTAGAGACATGATAAGTTATTTTTGTGGCCGCAGCTGGAAGGTTTACATATTGGAAATATTTGGTTCCAACAAAATTGCGCAACATGCGAAAAAAAAACAATCTTTTACGCACTAACGGAGGTGGCCCATAACCAACGGATGTACAAACTTCGACGGAGAAAGTAGGTTTACTTTCTACTTTTTTAATCCGTTGATGCGTTGACAGTTCACACATACACGCATTAAAGTTCACACATTCACATAATGAAGTTCACGCATTTACAAATTGAGTGTAAACACATTCATTGGTGGAAGCATTGAGATATGGGGAGAGCATTGAGAAACTGGCATCGGCTGTCATTTGTCAACGTAGGTATTCGACGGATTTTATGGGACAGTTTTTTCCGGCAATACGTGAACGTCAACGCTAACCTTCAACGGAACGACGTCGACGGATTCTATGGGTCGGGGCTTTAGGTTCGATAACAGTGTATCAGCCTTGGCCACAACGTAGTTGCGCTTTGATGCCGCTTACCTATTTTTTATGAGGAACTATTAAGGACTGTTGTTTTTACAGCAATCCATAAGCACTTGAGCAAAGCATTCATCGAGCTAGTCGCAAAATTAAGCGACAACGCTGCCATCTACCATCCGCGGCAGCCATTTAAATGAAATTATTTGCTATAAATAATCGGAAGGTGTATTCTTTTTAATACAGTCACTGAAAGTTTTAACAAATTAATTCAAAAATAAATCAATAGATTGCCTACCCTTCATTAGCTTTCACGAAGATAGTAATCTTTTTCTAATCCCATGTCGGCTGTACGTCTACTACCGGACATCTGGAAGTCTGTTAATAGCCATTAGATAAATTTGAGTCGAACTTGTCTGCAAATCTGTATAATCAGTGCCTTGTCATTGAACTCCCGCAACGAAATTACTATGTCCTCATTGGGAGGCGGATGGACCGACATACATATGTACAATGTACATCATACGTACTTCAAACGATTTGGCTGTTGAAACTGATTATTCTTCTTTAAGATTTAATTGGTTAGGTTATGGCATGGTGTGTCATGGATAAGGACTCATTACGTTCACTTTTTTTTTTTTTTTTTTTTTTATAATTTACCCGCACTCAAGGGGTTGTGAATACCCTTTTAATGTTTATACACAGTGCGGGCGTTTGAAATGAAGATAGAGAGAGAGAGAGAAAGAGATTGGTGTAGTGGTTTGAAACTCAGGTGTATTAGGTTTCACACATTAGCTCCAGGGGTGGTGTCCAGATAACTGGGGAGATTTTTTGCTGTCATTATTTGTTTTGCCTTCGCTTCTGATTCACAGTATTTTTTTCCCGATCAACCTGGTGTCATAAGCATATCAATTATCAACAGAGCGATCAATTTCTCAAGCCATATGACAAACCTACTGCCAGTGTTATGCCTTCGCAGTAGTGTTGTCACAGACTTTCGCAATTAATCGGACTGCCTCTTATCATATAATGCTTGCTGACACCAGGGATTGAACTGTGAACCATCAGCTCGACAAACGATGACGCTACCACTACACCATTGCCACCCTTTGCCACCCCTTGCTCAACAAAAGTGAGTCCACTTTTTGTATGGAAGAAAAAAATTAAAACCGAGGGAACTAAACCTATCTTATTAATGACCGACTTGAAGACCAGTTTGTAATTTTTATGTAGTGAAGTAGATCCGATATATGTTTGAGTTAATTTTACCTCGGCGGTGCTTGCGAAAAACCTGGATGCTAAGGTATCTAGGCGTCGTTCTTGCAGCGCGGTGCAGTGACAAAGCAGACGTTGGGTCTCCGCAGCTTCTGCGAAAAACATTGGACTCTACTTTCAATGGCCCAGTGTCCTATTATCAGTCTAGTTAAGATGCGATCGATATAAAGCCAAAAAGGCTTTTTATTTTCATTTTGTTTAGCTTCGGCTGTAGCGTAAAAGAGGTGTCACAGTCCTCCCTGGATAGCCAGAATGAGTCGGGCTCTTTAGCGGCATATACACAGGTCAAAAACTCATCCATTAGTGAAAATCAGACACGTAAACGTTGTATCTGCTTGAAGCAAAATCAAAATGCTTGGATTTTTGCTCAATCCGGTAAACAGCATTGACCTAGTGTACGAGTATAACACACTCTCACATGCTGGATGAGTTTTTAACCTGTGTATATGCCCCTTTACTCTGTTGTGCCATCTTTTTTACTGGTGTCAGTATGTACATATGTACATATCTGCTTTACTGACACTGTTTATTGCCGACCTCATTTTTGCTGAGGAAATCTTTTGGTTCCCTTCATATTGATCTATGTCGGGGAACCCAGTAAAGTTTGACCGAAAGGTGTTTGATCAATGCATTACGCCACTTCTTCACTGGATTTGATTTCATTGTATTGGATTTTGTCGACTTTAAGTCTACTTGACAGTCAACGGAGCCTTGTGGATATAGCTGTAAACTGTAGGTAGCTTCCATTTGTGTGAAAAAATACAACACGGACAATTCGAACAGTCCAGAGAAGCTAGGCCCTGGATTGCATACAGTCTATTGGGCCAAATATTTGTTCGTTTTCGACTATCAGCGAACATTGTTATATACGTCTTCTATGCATTTTGCAGCTTTTAGCTAGGACTTCAGCTTGAAATAGACTGCATGCCACTGGTACTCTAAAAGTTTTCTATTTTAGCAGTGTTTCCGAATCCGAGTAATATATCAAATTTCGAAGATCTCTTGATCTTCATTTACAGGTCCAGGGGAAGGATATAAAGAATCTAGCCCTGCTTGCGTGGCCCTACTCACAACTCCCCTAATGCACAGTGCTGCTAGTCTTTAAACTGTGTTGAGTTCCTTCACATAGCTCTTTGTTCCTGTTGCTCTCCACCAGACTAAAGACCCGTTGGAAATGGTACTCTTCGTGACTGTGAATTAAAATGAGTATCTGCTGGTGAGATAGAGTATAGAAAAAGTTCGATTTCTCGCATTTTTCTCCATACCTTTGCCTCGTTAGAGGGGAACAGATTAAAGAATTTAATAAGAACATCGTAACCTACTTCCACGCTGCTTTGAATCATCATTATTTTTATAAATGTATTGAAAATAAAATCTTATACACAAAACATCTTTTTCTGGGTTCCTTTATTATAATTTTCATTTCGTTCCATGCATGAATATTTAACATGTGTACCTACACATATGAATAATAAATCTCTCAGAGGATATAGCAGAAGCAACCGGAGATGAGTGGGTTATGTACCATCTAATTTGCCTTAGAGCCTAGCCTTGAAGTAAATGATTATATGTACTCAAGAAGGCAAGGAGTTCCGAATTTGAAATTATCGTTGTTTAACCTTGTTTTATTTAAATTTTCAGTAAACTGGAGATACAAACAATATGTGTATTTTTTGCGTATGCCTTATAATTCATAATCACTTAACTCCGGTGTCATAACTTAAGATACTTTCAAGAACAAACAAATTATGTAAGATGGGCCGTCTTAGTTTGTGTCATACAATTTTCAAGTTCATCGCCATGGTAGAAACACATTTCAGCATCATTGTAGGTTGCTACTTAAGATTTGCAGTAAAACTTTTATCTGTAATGAGATGCTTTTAGAATTGTTATCTTGTGATTCTTAAGCTTTTTTCACTTCATTTTATTTTATTAAGCCGTCATCAATACTAACTTCTTAATGCCTATCCCGGGGATACACTGACGAACTTTGGGACGTCAGGGACTGGAAGCTATCCTCAACTTGCTTCCACTGGATATCTTTATGCAAGCCTCATTCTGGGCAATTTACGTAGAAGAAAAAGAATTTCTTACTTTAACGAAACAGGGACCGACAGATTTATGCAAAAGGATAGGAAATCCCTCTCTACCCTAGTAAGAGTCATTAAGGGGCATAATAATCTGACGTACCACATGGAAAAAATACAATTATGTATGTACAAGTATGTCGAGGATATGAAGACGCGGAAGTCAGCGAAGACACAACCCACTTTCTCTGCCTTTGTTTAGGTCTCATCCACCTTAGATACAAATTTATCGGGCGACAGGAGCTAGAAGAAATATCCAGCAAATCAGTGAATGACTTCTTGAACTCCACCAAATCAACCGGATGCTTTGCAAGCAATAGCTTCAACCAAAGACACAGATCAGGGTTACCAATGAGCAAAGAGAAGTCATATCTCCCCTATGAGTATTACAATGGGTCTGCATTGATCTGAGTGTAGCGTTGTGGCATGCTTCCACCTCACCTACCCACATACCTAACCTAACCTTAACATTTTTCATACTGCAACAGCTTGTATCAGTATCTGCTCTAATCTGGAGCCAGTCCTTAAAAAGTTAACTAATCTTGCCATCAAATGTCAATACAATAGGTGTCGTCACTGGCAAGTATGCAGCAAGGCTTGGCGTACCTTCACTACAAGAAATAAAGAAATAAAGAAAGAAGCTTCACTTAGGAGCTTTCTGTTACAACGATCTAATAAATAGAAATATTAGGAACCTCTTACGCTTCATCCGATATTTATTTTACTTGTAGGTAGGGAAATTTCTCACCGATACCTATGTGGTATCACAATTAACATTACATTTCATTCGTCTAAGTGTGTTGACGATAGCCGACGGCCACTTCAACCTAGCCTAACCTAACGACCAACAACTCAACAGTAGCCCAATGTAAACGAGTAGCTGACCTATGCTTTGGATTTGATAGCACCAGATGGTAGGTATCTGTCCCGAAGAACTCATAAGAATGATCGCCTAAAATACGACATTTGAACGTTCTACCAGACCACAGCAATGTCGCACAACTACCATATCAACCTGAAAACCGTCCGAATTCCTATCTACTAAAATTAATTTTTATTAAGTACAAGCAAACTCCTAGAAAATATATTTTCAAAAAGTTTCAATCTCCAGCAGTTCAAGAGCAGATAGATTTAACAGACTTTTCCAAGCGCTAGCCATGTGCTATAGGTTCACCTCTCCGGGAAATAAATAATAAAAACAAAGGTCAGCTTAGTTACCAAGTAACATGTAATCAAATAAGGTCAAGTCGGTATCTATCTTCCTTAAAATACTCCCCTTAAAACGTAGATACTTCCCTTCCTCAAACCAACTGTGATGTATGAGGAACATGGAACAACACTGAACTGTGCGTGTTTCGCACATCCTGCAGTCGTTGTCGGATAGTACTGCAGGCATTTTTTAATTGATTTTTTCTTCCTCTTTTTTCTGAAGTGCAGTGAATTCCCGGCCAAAGAGTACTCGTATCTCCTATGTGCAGCTCTAGGCAAAAAATATTGTCAGGACTAGCGTAGACAAAGGCAAAAATGGAAGCAGATCAAGGTTACTTTCATGAAAATTCCACAACTGCCTGTGGAGCACGGGCTCCCAGAAAATCATTCTTTAGAATTAAACTGAACATAACTTTGTATTGCTTTGGTGTTCTGACGGGTCAAAATTTGTGGACTCCCACGCACATGTGTATGAAGTAATAGAAATCCTTTTTGCAGCGCAATACGGGGATATGTCAATACCGTCCTGAACAACAAGTTCAGCCATCTGAAGCCAATAGAAAATGAATAGACGGCTAATTGAACCGTAATTTTTCCTCTCCATAAATAGGACTTTTCGTCTCCTCTATTGGAAGTGAATTTAAATGTTTTGGACATTATTTTGCTAACAAAATTGCGTTGCAGCTGTTCTACAGATAAGCCTAAACGATGAAAATCATTATATTCCAAACAGGGTCTAAAATTTGTTTTTCTCTTGTTTCCTGCCTCTGCTCGTGTGACATGGGACATTTATACCACCCACGTGCAAACTCATTTAATTCCTGGCGATTCTTTGCAGTTCCCTACAGCGTCCGTACCACAAACCTAAGGACTGCTGGACTCATGTACACCATGTGGTTCAAACTTTGAGTTTCCACTTTGGTTATGACACCACTGACAGTATCGGTTCACAGCATGGAAATTATTGTTTTTCTTTTGTAATTTTTAAAGGGAATGGACTTTAAACAAACTTCTTGTTTATATGAATATGTGTTGTGGCTTTAAGAGAAAAATAAAGTGAACAGAGGACAACCTGTACCTAAATTTTGTGAGATTCCTTGATGCGGTTACAGATGAATTGGCGTTTTGAATGAGTGCTTTCGAGCTCAAGTGTCATAAAAATGTATTCAGACTCAAAGGTTCCTGGAATTTTGATTTTCCAGGGTATGTTGAGATCTTTTTTTTAATCCTGAAACGTGTTGGAAAGGAAATTATGTGGCCATTTATTGCGCATTTAATTTCTGCTGGACAATAGACAGAGTATTTTTATCACCTACCACGTTTTAATTTCTAAATGTGCTGGGGCTAAAGTGACGAGATGTTCCAAATATTTCAGAAACGGCTAAAAATAAATTAAAAAAAAATTTGAATCCACTTTATTTTGAGTTTAATGCCAAAGGTAAGTCATGTAAAGGGTGCGCCATCTATTGGTTTTTTCAAAGCATGTGATTTCAATGCTGCCAACACAAACGCGTTTGAAATATTGTCACAGATGTATGTATGTATGTATGTATGTAGTTTCGGTAAGAATTGAATCGGTTTACGTATGTATGAACAACGCTGGCATTAAATCGGTTCCAAGGCGAGTGCTGCGTTGCAGAAAGGATGTGAAACTTGAAAGATATTTCGATCTTTGAATGAAGCTCCTTCAGTGGCTTACCTACTTAATAGGTGGCACCACAATTCGGACTCAGCCTGGGTCTCAACCAACAAACATCTCCAGTAAGCCCGGTCCTTCGCTAACTGTCTCCAGTTGGACAATCCCTTTTGGTTGAGGTTCCCTTCTACTTATGCGCGCCACCTTACGTCGCCCTCAACTACGTTGTCCCTTCGGGTTAAATTCGAAGACTCTGCGGGCCGGAGCATTGATGTCCATTTGGTATACATGTCCTAGCGATCTTAAGCGACTGATGCGCAATTTTCTGATTTGGTTGATATCGGTGTACAACTCGTATATTTCACCGATAAACCTTCTCCCCCAAAGCTTGTCAACGCAAACGACGGTTTTCTCTAGAAACGACCAAGGATATCATCAACCGCTGTCGATAGTGTCCATGCACTAGCGCTATGAAGCAGGACTGAGATGATTAAGGCCTTGCATAGAGTCTCCTCAGTTCTTCGGGATAGGACCTTACTACTCAAATGCCTTCTTAGCCCAAGGGCATAGCGATTGGAAGTCGATTGTGGCGTTCTGTCTAATTCGCATAGTCCCTTCTGGTTATTGACCTCAGTAGTTGCACAGACTTTTGAAAAGTTGTGCCTTCGGTGTTGGCTTGTGAGTTTCGCATAATTCTTTCAAGTTAAAGAAGTCACATGACAGCGCACTACCTTGCCTAAATCCCTTTTGACACCGAAGGTCTCGGTGAGGTTATAACTGATGGAGCAACGGGCGTTCTCCATTGTCATTTTGCACAGGCGAACGGGTTTGACAGCGATGGCTCTGAATAGCTCGTCTCATTCCTGGCCTGAAACCACACTGACAATATGGCAGATGATAAGATCTTGTACGCGATGTTGATGAGACTGATACCTCTGTAATCGGTGCAGTTGAGGGGTCTCGTACAGTAAAAATCAAGCAGCGCCTGTTGTCAATGTCTCAAAAATTTGATTGCAACACCACTCTATTACTAAATGAACAATTCGCGATGTACATAGTGAGCAACTATTAAGAGACTGGACGCATTGCAGATAGGGTTAGGCTTGTGCATCATCGTGGCGTCCGCCCATCTTGCCCGAAAATATGGCTGCTGTAAATGAATGCGTGGCTGAAGACCCGGAATTGTTGATTCGTTGGTGCTAGCAGCTTTTGGGCTTTTCATATGGCTCTCTCTTGTGCATTTTGACATAAAAACTGAAGCCCAGATTGGGTGTTAGAATAACAGGAAGTTAGTTGATGACATGAGGGTCAGACTGTAACAGTCAATGGCGAGTGCAATAGGCACATAATAACCAAGCATTTCCAGCACGAAGTCGGAGATATTGCCTTGTAAGACATGTGGTTCGAACAAGACGGCGCAGCTTGCCACACATCGCGTGCAACATTCGATATTTTAAAATCTTGTAGTTGACGGACTGAGCCCAATTGCTGCGACTGACAGTCTCACTTAAAGCGGTGATATTCTCGTGTTGGTACTATTGCATCGCTAGAGAATATGTGTGAAATATTTCCACAGTTAGACGGATGGCTTTCTCAGATCGACGTATCTACATATCTCAGATGTAAAGGGTCTTCCAATAGGGACTTCCGAACTTTGACAGTTGATAGCGGCCATATTGTTGAAGATACATCTGTCAAATTAGCTGTCATTTATTCAGCCTGTTTTGCCAAATCACCATGGACGGATACAGCGTTCAACAACACGTGCAAATGTATGTATGGAATATAACATTTGAACGATGTTATATTCCATACATAATGGCATCAATAGGCCTTTCAAACGAATAAAAAATTTCGATGATATCTCACACACACTTTGTTTTATTTAAATTTAAAAATAGGAAGCGCTTAATGATAGACCCTTACATATCAAGATGCTCCATAAAAATCTAAAAATTTCTGAAATCGATGACCAAATTTCAATAAAAAAAACATTGGTAATTAATATTGTTTAACCGTAAAACTATTCATGATAATTTGCCAGACTATTCTGAATATTTGTGTCAAAAAAAGTTGGCAAAGGACAGCTTGATTTGACAGTTATCCATATCGTAAGTTCTATCTCAGGAAAAAAAAAACATACGTGCGTACATATTTATGCACACAAATGCAAATTAACTTTGTGTGGTTCTAAATTCGATTTATTTTATTCAATTCAGTGGTTCACTACGTATGTCCGTAAGTACATATTTTCCTGTAGTCGTATATTGAAAACTACAACGTTCCCTGCAACATCAGATCGGCTCTAAAATTATTGCCCTCTAAGGGTGAATCCTGAAACGTGCCTTTTGTCTCTAAGCATTATAAATATTCATTTATTACTGTAGATACAACTTCTACTGCTGCTGTTGCTGCTGTTACTTCTCTTTTAGATTTTGTTGTTGCTTATGTACATATATGTATATATCCTTCTTTCCTTTTCCTTCTTCTGAAATAAATTCCAATGGCGAGACTTATGAATGTAATACGATGACATTTTATCGTTCCTTTATATTGTATTAATGCCACCGCATTGGGCTATTGCTGTACATCGTCAAGCACTGGAATTGACCTGTCTTCGCAAGAGAAGCCACACGAGATGTGTCAGGAATCTGGAATTACAATCGCCTGCAATAGTAGTGGTGTCTATTAAATTTAAATTCCAACTTCCATTTATAACTGCTTTAGTATTCAATTAAATTTGTTGCTATAAACATTCCGAGTTCGTAAATAATTTCTGATGGATGATGTGTACTGAAGTGAGTGAGATAAAACCTAACAGAAGAGAACTGTAGGTCTACTCACCCTCCACATAACCAAAAATAAAATGAATTAACGCTACTCACATCGATTCTGTAAATAAATAATAAATTACCATTATATTCGTATTAATGCAGTGACTGTACAGTTTTTATCCGCAAAAATTAACAACTCACGATGACTGCCACTCAATACTCTGAACACGATGTTCATAGAAATTGCCCACTAATGTGTAATTAATGTTTTAAAATATCTTTAGGAAACACAGAGAAGAGAACAATGTGTAGGACCAGGGTTCAATGAAATGATTTCCACCCTTTGCAGAACCATTCAGCATAAATACGTAAGTATCTGATTTTCATGAATTTTACAGCTTACAGGGTGCTCACACCCAACTGGGCCATTGTACCACAAGGAAGCAATTTCCTGTTTTACTTGCCTTACTGGAATTTTTCGGTCTTTCGTAAAAACGCGAGTATGCACTTCAGTAATGAAGAGGTGACATCAGCACCGAAAATCTGTCACATGATTTCAGCGAATGGTAGGTAGTATTGCTACAAGAGTCAGTGAAGGTACTATTAAGGCATAGTATATTAAAGTCAAGGTATCCCCTTAAAACACCAAAGTTGTCCACTACACTCCTTACTGCTCAGAGCCAGCAAGACTGTCCTTGGTTTCTTATAGACGTTCAGGAGCATTTGCTTAGTCTGCCCGAATTCTACGACACATAATTTTGATCGTAAAAAACTCAACTGCAATGCAGAGATCCTAGTGTTAGCAGAGATCCCGACAAGAGTTGGAGAGTTCAACCTCGCGACGCGATCGAATTAAAACAGTTCTGCATCTCAAATTATTTTGGAACTGGATAAAGGGTTGATCAAAGCCTTATACGCTGTCTGGCTATCACCACAGATGCAGACATTCTGACTCCAGCATTTATTCCTTCCGATGTAATCCGTGGCCTTTACTATAACGTAAAACTTCGGAAAATAGATGCATACTCGCTTAGAGAGCACTAAAGTCTTATTTTTTTGTTCCACCACCAGACCTTTGACAGGTTTTGAAGCAATACGTGAAAATTCGACTATGATCCGATCCTGGTTCAGAGACCCAGCCGAAACTCAGTTGTCATTGCGTCAGATGACATAGTCATAAGGCAACTGTCAAGGCATCAAAATTCCGTAAACGCCTAAGCTATGAACTGCTATTATATTAGCTTTTTTCTGTGATAAAACGCGTATCTTAGCAAAACCCCCTTTCACACCCAGGAAATTGAGAGTGTCCTTGCCGTCTTCGACATAACATCCTTTGACCAATAAAGTTATTTTTCCAGGATTACTCCTAAATTTTGGGCCTCAATGGATATTTGAGTAGTGACGCCCTTTAGTACTGGCTGAGTAAGACTGCTTCTGCTTTTAGAGAATTGACCGAAAGCCTATTCCTAGTACAATACTCAACGATAATGACTAAAACCACGCGCCAGCTGAAGAAACACTTTCCTGGCATGATCTGAGAGAAAGTGCAGCAACATTATCTGCATACGATCGAGCATAGACCTTAGGACTGTATACCTAAGTAGAGGAGACAGAATGCCACCTTGAGGAAAGCCCCTGTTTATATCTGCCATAACGTAGAGGTCACTATCCTCATATGGAAGCAGCTTTTCATCAGCATTGCTCTAATCCACGATATTATTGTCTCATCTACCCCGTATTTCGGCTTAGATCAAGCCTATAAAAGCTGAGCTTGATCTAAGCCAAGTTGTAGCCCAATTGTTATGGAAATTGCGATTCCGACTTTCGTATCAGTGATACCAATAGCAATAGATTTTCTGATTGACTCCACTTATCGCCGATGAAGATTTCTTAGAAAATTGCCGTTCACTAGCTGATGTTCTATTTATCAGTTAACAAAATTACCTTCTCGTCTAAGTTATACATATGTAGGCAGATTCAGATTCTTCGTGAGAATTCGTTGTAAGGTGTTTCTTGAAGAAATGTGTATTTCTTTCGAATGATGGCGGCTTCAATAACACTTTCTTTCACA
This sequence comes from Blera fallax, assembly GCA_946965025.1. NCBI lineage: Eukaryota > Metazoa > Arthropoda > Insecta > Diptera > Syrphidae > Blera > Blera fallax. The sequence goes on from OX337247.1 coordinate 33,927,073, forward strand.
CTGACTTCCGAGGACACATGGGTGACATATTGTTCACATTCGAATAAGTTTCCTAAATTATTTTTATTGCTGACTCATTTGGACCCTTATTTCGATCGAAAATGCCACAAAGTCTGCGAACTGTTTTCGCACAACTTTGCCAATTTTTATGAGGTTTAACTTTAACTTTTAACTGATTATGCGTCAGAGGCTTACTTTGACCACAAAGAGTCCATTGTGCCCTATTATTCGTTCGTTCGTTCGTTCGACGTAGATTTTCCCTTGAAGATAGTGTGTTCGCTTGTGACTTGCCGGTGTAAGCTCGACCCCCGCCGTTAGTTTCTACAACTACTGCACCAAAAATGGGTTACTGCCTTGCAATACAATGGAAAAGATAGAGTCTGAGTGCGCACCAATTTGGTTGCCCATTAAAAAAAAAAAAAAATCTTTAATAGGAAGTCTGACATTGAATCTCCGATTACATTGAGCAAGAGGTATAATGTAGTCCATCACCATCCGATCTGCCCTACAAAAGGTGCAACGATTAGCATGTGTAGGTATTACGGGTGCAATGCGCACCTGTCCTATAGCTGCGCTGGAAGTTCTCTTAGACCTTCCACCACTACACATATGAAGACTGCAGCAGCTAGTGCAATAAAGCTTCAACTTCTATGTAATAATACTAACACCAATCTATTAGGACATATGAAAATCCTGGAGGAAACCCCGCCGAAAATCATCGCCAGCGATCTGTTCCTCGGATTTCATGCCAAAAAGAATCCATCTCAATCACCCTTTCAAAGTCACTATACCAGCCCGCAGGTTTTGGGACTACCCTCTCATCCCTCATACCACATCTTCAATTGATTGGTACACTGACGGTTCGAAAATGTCAAATGGGGTTGGAGCTGGTGTTTTTGGTCCTAACTAGAAACTATCCACTTCACTTGGACAACATGGCAACGAATCTGCTGATAAACTTGCCAGATTAGGTGCTCAATCTCCGTTTACGGGACCTGAACCCTTTTGTGGTTTACCAACTAACCAGATAAAGACAGAGCTTAATCTACGGGAACGAATAGAAATACTCTCATTCTGGAACTCGCAAAATGGCTTACGACACGCCCAAGAATTTTATAAATTTCTCAAAAAAAAGATCCAGAGACATTCTTTTAATGAGCAAACACAAGGCTAAGATCGTAACTGACTTCCTTACTGGACATTGCTCTCTCAATTATCGTCTCAAGAAATTGGGCCGTGTCCAATCGGACATGTGCCGTCTCTGCCTTGAAGACACCGAAACAGCCCAACATATACTGTGTGAATGCCCGGCCATAGCTCGGCTTAGACTCAAACGCTTTAACAAAAGCTTCACATCACCATCTGATGTCACATCTTCTTCAGCTCAAACTATCTATAGTTTCATTAATGAACTTGATTCCAGCTAAAAGACAAATATAATATAGCAACTTTCACGGGATAGCACAAAAGATCTTTTCAGGTCGCCGTGCTTATTAGGCTTTTACTCGAGCCTTAAAAAAAAAAAAAAAAAAATGTAGTCCTTCGACATAGCTTTTGCAGTATGCGTCTAGTGGAAGGAGATAGAAATTCGTTACCAGATGGTCTGGTGTGTACGTGCCTCTTTCTAGTCAGCGGAACTATCTCCATCTTCGCTGTTTCTAAGCTCAGTCTATGGATTTGCATGGACTGGACTACATATTTGCAGCATAAGTCTTCAAGACTTTACTTTATTAAACCGTCGAATTTAATGAGTAATATCTGGTTTCCAGTGAAACCATACCGGTCTCACCTCTAGATGTTATCCATTAACCGCAACGAAGGAGGAGTTTTTCTTACATCTCCTCTACTGCTACTACATACATATTTGTACATTTTCCCACAAAGGGAGAGTGGAAAAAAACAAAGAAAGGTCAACTTGTTAAGTGAATTACATTCCGCTTGCCTTGTTTGACGTCTTTTATACGCTCATGTTGCTCATATAAACAACGTTATAGCATATTATTAGGCATTACACACTTCATTAGCAATCACTTGCTCAACTTGTTTTATGTCCGCTAACGAGCTAATTCTTTTCCATTTATAGCCATATTAAATTCACAAAAAAAAAACACCCACAACAAGGAAACTTATAATTCCTTTTGCTCGCAAACCCATCTTCTCTTCTGTAAAAATAAAGAAAATGCAATAAAGTTAAAAGAGAAAATCATCTGTCAATTTTCTAATAAAACTTTGGCCATAAAAAAATCAACCCCAGCGGCCAAAGTACACGACGATGGTGGGTATGTGATGATCATCCAGATACCGCATATCCTCCTTAACGAGTATCTAAATAATGCCGACGAGCATAATTCACAAAAATGGAAATCTCCACAAAAAAATGGAAAATGAGATTTAATCGCAAGTCCTTTCTCACTCCAGTAGCAGTGGGTTTGGATCCTCTTTTTGATGGCCCACCATTGTCACTACCGTTTTGAGCTCTAATTTTTCGGTTCCAGGGAAATATAATTGATGTAAATGTGATGTAAATTTTTGGGAATTTCACGGAGGCGTACAAAAGGCAAACAGTACTCCCAGGATGCCAACGCAAATACCATCTGTAAAATTTCCAGGAAATCAATATCCAGATCCGACCACATTAAAATAAATTTACATGAGAATAGGAAATGGAGAAAGTACACGGCACATCCGAAATAACGCTGCTTTCGCCACAACAACAGCAACGAAAAAAAAAAAGAAAATAAATTAATTTATCATAATTTAATCTCCGCCAGACATTACCCCCGCACAGTCACGTATAAAAGGTTCTGCTAACGACGGTGACGAGCATGACTCTACGATGAGTAGTAGTAGGTACTCCAACGATGATTATGATTTGGAGCCACACCAATGACGTCGAGAATGACAATGCAGCTTCTCCATAGCCTCTCCGCCATAGCCTCTCCACCTTTCCACAACTCCACTTCTATCCGTACACCACAGAAAAGTTAGCACACTTTTAAATGAGTTTATTCGCATTAGACGAGTGCCTCGCAAAGCAGGCAGCGAACAAAATGACGTTCGGCTTGTTCGGCTTGTTCGACTGAGTATATAGGTTAATCGTATTTCAAATACAATTGCGTCCTATTCGTCTCGCAAAAGGGGATGTTTCTCTGAATGGAGGCAGCGAAAAGTTTCTTCCCACTAACATCATCACCAACAAGGAAATCGATACTGAGACAAAAAGAAAGATGACAGCAAAAAGGACGATGAATGACAAAGCTTTGAGAAAGAATCTGTTCGTCTTTTTTTTTTATACTTTATAGCTTCCCTTTACAGCGGAAAACGGGAACAGATAAGTTACGCATCTGTTAAGAAACGTTTTAATAAAGCGCTTGTTCCATTCAAATTTTTATGTTAATAGAAGTAATTTTGAAAGAATTGCTCAGCAAAAGAGACATGGGATAAAGGATCTGTGATTGCAATAATACCAACACTTCAAGGGGGCGGGAAACCAATGGCCTCACAGCCTGTGATTTACATTAATCTGGGTGGAGATAAAAAGGACTCTTTATTAGAATAGGATAGTCGGGCAAGTGACAAACACTCTTAGTAAAGGGAAAATTTTGAGCAACTTTCGATTGTAAACTTGCAATAGACTCGATTCAATTCAGCTCAAATTATTATAGGATCAGTGCATAAAATTGCAACAACACTATATTTTTCATAAAATACAGCATTCAGTCATTGGATAGTGAGCCTCTAATAGATTACTAATACGCAACTGCATCATTGCTGGCACCAGGGGCCGAATTACCGCAGTCGATAACGAGTGAGTGAGTAGGACTCGTGATCGAATTATCGAGTAACCTCACTGGCATGATGGCACTCGAAAGCCCACGTATCGAATAAAAGTAAAATTTTACTAGAGAAATTGTACTGCAACTCCCAAAGTGACATCTCTCCGGTTGATATAAAAGATAGAAAAATATTATTTGCAGTGAAGTTGAGGTAAACAATGGATCTAGTTTTTTATTTGTCCTCGGATTCCAATGATGGTTATTGATGATATACGCGTTGAGCGCCGTTGGAACGGAACCCCCTCCCTTTGCGGGGGTTGATTTGCCGCTGTTGCAGACGGTGTTGAAGTGACTGTGCTACGGGACCCTTGGTCTGCGGCTCCGAATGCTCGTGCGGTTATGCCTCCCAATCGCTGTTAGCAATAGTTTATCAGCTTCAGTCAGCAGCTTCTCTTCAAAAGGACCACCGCCATTATATTAGTAAACTCCCTTGAAAAAAAAATTGAAAGCAAAAATACTCACATCTTTGTTGCTCGATAGCTCGACAGCACAATTGTGATCGATTGAAATGACGCACTAACGTGTGCTGTCATCTTAAATTTCGATGGTGAATGCTCGATCACGATTGCGGTAATGCCAAATCCTCACATTTCGATAACGAGTAACTCGTTACCGACTGCGGTAATTCGGCCCCTGAAATCATTAAGTGGTTGAACTGGAGTTGCTCATCAACAAATCACAAACTGCAGTGAATAAAGTGTACAACAAAGCTTTAAACGGCTTTGAAATAACACTGCGTGAGAATCGCTAACCTGGAACTACGAGTAGAAACATTAGTAAGCCCAGGAGAGATGCAATTCATGGATGACATGCAACAATTTGTAAGTAAGGCACCCGTGAAATGAATGGAAAGACAACCCACACAGCGTGAGAAACAAGATTGGTACGAAAATGATCGTAAGAACTTTCGAAAAAGCCTTTTCGGTTTTTAAAGACACAACTATAATCGGGCGACTGAGAATCTCAAGGCCCCGATTTCTGCAAAAAAAAATTAAGCCGAGATTAAAATCATCACAGACAGCATAAACGGAAATGATTTTTGGAAAGTAGGTAGCTGTATAAAAGTTGATACCCAGGATTCACACAAAAATATTTCGAAACGCTTCTATGTACATGTCGAAACGATAACACCTCCTTCCCAACAGTGTGACTTACTCATTATAAATCATCAATTAAATCGCCCCTCACCGCGATCAATGTACTTCTTAATCATCATCACCTTAAAAACTTTTTTTTAAAACAACCTAGGATCTCATCCATTCTTCACATAGACCATGCCTCTGCACTATATAGCAGGACTGGGATAGATAGACACTTTAGTTATCTGAGAAGTTTAGGTTAGGTTAGGTTGAAGTGGCTGCCAGCTAGGATTCGCCAACACACTTAGACCAATGGTGGGTCCATTGTGATACCACGTGGATAATGGGAGAAAGTTTCTCCCTACCTACTCGTTAAAACCAATTCGAGCTTCTTATGAAGCGTTGGCTCTTAATGTCAATATTCATCACGTCGCCTATATCGTTGCAATAGGGAGCTCCTAAGTGAAAATTCTTTCTACGGGAGAGAGCTGGGCAGAAACAAAGAAGGTGAGGGATAGTTTCCTCCTCTTCTTCATCCATGCAGCTTCTACAAAATTCGTTCGCAAAGAGGCCTAGCCTTGTAGCATGCTTGGCTATTAGACACCTGTTAAAGTGCCGATATGCAGTCTATTGAGAGAAATCAAATTCTTAGAGCGTTTTAGATCCAGCTTTGGCCAAATCTGTTTTATCGCTAGACATGTTGATCCACTTGTCCACCTAAGATTTGTACTCTCGACAGCATCCAGCTTAAGTTTAAGTTTGCGAGTAGCGATTGGAATACTTAAGGCGCCTATGTCTGGCAAGATGGGTATAGTTTTTCTTATTCTGGCGAGTTCATCGGCCTTACAATTACCTGGAATGTCTCTATGCCCCAGCACTCAACACAGGTGAATATTGAACTGCTCAGTCATCTCCAAAAGAGACGAACGGCAGTCTAGAGCTAGTTATCTGAGAAAGGTCTTTGCAATTTAATCAGTGAGTTCTAAAACATACCTCGCTACATTTGAATTTTTTATGGATTGAATTTCTAGTCCTGGCTTTTGTGACAAGTTATTAAATTAAGTTTAATCAGCGGGTAGCCGAGAAGAAGAAGAAGCGCTCCTCCAAACCGAACTGCTTTTATAAATTTAGGAACGCGATTTTTCAGATCATTATTTGAATGGATATTCATGGTGTCATGAATTACTTACTTGCTTATGTTGGTAGCGCTAAAATTTTGGGTTAACATGTGCTCGGGCCAAACGGCTTCGCCATTAAGCCCGGTCATTAGCCAACTACCTCCAGTTGTGACGTCGCGTCATAAATGCATATTTTTAACAACGAAAGTGATTCCAATCAGTGTATCTGTTTGATAAAACTGCAGAAATATCTTTTTTTGTCTGTTTTTAGATGCAATGCTAGGTATATTTGTGAGTGATTTGAATTTAGATCGAATACATCCTTGACCATTATGCAATCCTTATATATTTTCCATTAGTTTTCACCAGTAGACCAATATGTAGGTGAGCCTGTAGATATAAATTCAATGATCTCATCTTTACTAGAACATTTCTTACCATGGGCACATCAGTCTGACTTGGTATCGATAGCGGATACACAGTTCATAACCGTAGCAAAATTCTACATCTCAGGAGCTGATCCTCATCCGAAGCAAGAACCGTCTAGGTTTTTCTCTGAGTGTTGGAGGGAGCTGCGGCCACCTGTCAGCTCTTTGTTGATTCTGAGGGCTATCCTGCGTGCAGTTTCTTCTGACTCTGTAGCCAGCGCGTTGATGAAGTTGCGCTTGATTTCATTCGTCGATCTGTCTTCAGGTATTCTCGGAAAATCACACCATATGTCGTCCCATTCATTTCAAGATATTTTTCTAAGTTCCTGGTTGTGCTTTGTGCTTTTGTTTTTGCATCTCTAATTTCTGGCAGTTCTTTTGTGAATTAAATCCTCGGGGTGATTCTCACCACGTATTCTAGATGTGTATCTAATTTAAATGTACGAGTATATTTCGGCTAAAATTAAATTCTTGAAAGAAAACTGTAGGTCGCTCCACCAGCCCATTTTTTTCGAAGTTTATTTGATTTCTTTTATTATATTAAAGAATTTCAACATTGCTCGAAATCCCAAATATCTCACAACCATCATCAGACTATCTTACAGCTTATACAAGGATCTGGTACTAAATGGTGGATAGATTTAAAAAGATAATAAAATGCTTTTATAACCGCACGTGCAGTGATTTCTTTCGATTGAACCGAAAGTTACTGAGAAAGGTAGCAATTCATAAGAAAATGGAAATTCTGAAACGTGTGGGTCTTCACAACCTTTCGGCGGGTTTATTTAATATGTTTTTATTATTATTTATTCCTTAAGAGAAATTTGTGGCAACTTCTTTGGGTGTGAGTCAAAAGGGCCTGAGGGATAAAAGCACCCATGATTCTGTTCAATTTTTTATGGCTCAAGGATAATTTATAAGACTTGCCTACATTGCATACTATTGCCTTTGCTTGATAAGGAGAGAAAGTATTATTTTCATGAACGCATTCGAGATTTTGGAAATCTTATTCGTCGGGTTTTTGGTACCACTTATATAATTTGTGTTTGGCTTATAACGAATATTTCAGTTTTCAAATTTATAAATTTTGAAGAGGTCTGCAATGGTTTGTCGTACCCAATGGTCTCTCCATATCCCATCTCAGTTGCAGTGGCTTTGATGTTCTTTTTGAGCCATGGTCTGTATACCAAGAGGACGGTTGGTAATTCGTCAACCCAGGTTTCTGATTCATGGCACTCGATGACTGCTCTCAACTGACAATGAAACATGCCGGCTGCGGAATGATATGCAGTGGTCGTCAAGTGGTTGATAGCAAACAACTGTGTTAGTGCCTAGAACAAATCAGAATGAAATTATCCTTCACTGTCAGATGTTACCTTCAGAGGGACACGTGCAGGCAAAGTTGCCAAGTTAAATTAAGTATAGTTTAGCAAAACATTATTAATTCACTCATGGTTGAAAAACATTGCCAGATTATCTTAATTAATTTGAAATCGTTCGTCAATTCGTGAAACTTATGGATGATTTCGTAAGATTTATGGCGAACGTAATAATCGTATCATATAAAGGGTGATTCAATATGAGCTTCGAAATTTTTTCAAAAACTCACAAATTTATGAAAGTCACACCACAATGCACACCAAACAGTCACTTTTTCACTTTTTGGGCATGTAATGATGTCTAGTGATGTCATATCAGGAGGGGTTTCTGTACCAGTCTCTGCAGGAAAAGGAGGCGTTTTCTCGACTCTACTATGGGTCCTAGTCGTGGATGACTCATTGGAAAAATTAAATAGCTTAAGTTTTAGTGTTATGGCCCACGCCGTGTCGAAAAAGTGGCGATTCGCAGTTCAGTCAGTTTCCGACAGACAGATGTCATATTTCTTGTGACCAGAACAATCTCAGTAATCTCATAGAAAAGCTAACCGTAGCACTTTATTCCATGCTGGGGTATACGGATCCAATCTCGAAACCACTTGGGAAAACTGCCAGTGTTTTCCAGGCAAAGTTTTACGTCATAGAATTGTGCACCGGCATCAACCTAAACTATGGCATTAAATGTGCCACCATCCATGTACTCATGGACAGTCAAGTGGTGCTCAAAGCTCTCACCTCCCACTTGATAAACCCCAAACCAATTTTATCTGAAAGACTGGCTCTAAGCAACAAAGTCTCTGTCCAGGAGTGAATGAAGCCACAGAGCACTTACATATGTACATGTGAGTGGGTAGCTCTGTGTTATGTTAGGGGAAGCATTATCCTACAAAGAAATTATCTCTTGAAGAGATCCAAAGAACTAACTGCAGCAATTATTCTCGGCATTATTAGAAAAGTGTAAGCTGTTACCCAGAGCTTGCATGAAAACCAAAGATTCGTCACAAAGTGCAACAAGTGAACATCAGTCTCCCCCAACTCAGCCTAGAGATAAAGCAAACTGGTCTATAATAGATTCGTTACTGTTTCTCAGTGTTGGTTTTAATCGGTCGCAAAACACCTTTTGCGGACGAACTTCATTTTCAACTCGGGGCTGCATGAACAAGTAAGACTGGGTTCCGAAAAAAAAATCTGGCCACAACGTTACAGTGAACTGATAACTGATTTTTTGTGGACACAAGGCGCAAAGTAATATGAAAATCGTCATGCAATCGATCCTTCCCGCACTTACATACGTACTTCGTTAACAGTGTCATCAGACGTCTTAAAAACGGGCCTTGACTACCTCGCAGTTTGGACTCGACGCTGCGCCGCCATTGCCGTTGAACATTTTTTATTATGAAAAGAATAGTTGTCACTCCAACGATTCACAAACAACTGACACACCTAAGGAAACCATCCATCGCGCATTTTGCGAAATACAATCACAAACAATCGACAATAAGTGCAAAATTGCAAACTGCAAAGGAAGTGAAGAAGAGATTCTTTCTCGTTAGTATCTCTGCAGGTACAACAACTGGTGAAACTAAATGGTCTCCTATTGGCCAATGACCTGTACTTGATATGACAATGCTGGCAATATCTGGTCTTCATCTACTTACATAGTAATTTCTTGATTTATGTTTGTTATACTGGGCCATGTCTCTAGTTATATATAGTGCAGATAGGTAACGTGTTCCACCCGAGATTGGCCCTCTTTAATATGTGATTATGAATTGATTGTTACCCCTAACGACTCCTAGCAATGATTGACTCGTTCTGACTTTTGCCTGACCAGATCGTACGCTAGGGCGTTTACCTTAAAGTTTATGTGTTATACGATCCAGAAGAGGTTGATAATATCGTAGCTGAATCAAGTGTTTTTATAGCAGCTTGGCTATCAGGGAAGTTTTCAAGATTACAGTTGGATGTTGTGAAAGGTTTCAAAAATGGAGAAAAAGTCTACTCAAACATAAAGCCTCATTGCATTGGAACCAAAAACTACACTTCACCACGCCGACTTTATTTTGCTTGGGTAACGGAGGGAAAGAGGCATCAAACGATACGTTCTACGTATGTAGGTTGTAACTTTTATGCATGTTTTCTGTGAGAGCTGCATGAATTCTACTTCTTCATCATTTTTTTTTCAACAATCGAATAGTTTTCCACCTCTATGCACAGGAAGTTACAGCAAAGAAAAACACGTAAAATGTGCACAATGAAGCTGAGTAAGTTTTTTTCCGATGCAGCCAAATTTTTCTGCAGGTTTGTTGGCCTGTAAAAATGCAAAATCATGGTATATGTGCACTCCGCATTTGGTTTCTCTTACTTTCTGCAATAAAACATTTAAAAAGCATATTTTTCGGCAATAAGGATGTATTGCTTAAAATACTACTAACAGCATTATAGCTTTACATAGCGCAACTCAGCGCTTAAGCATGGCAATTGCTGAAAAATGGAACACATCCTTTGCTCCACAAACTGCACACAGTTGGTTGGGTTCTTAAAAAATAAAAATAAGAAAACTGGAAGAGAAGGAGAGAAAGTTAAATCAGGACTTATGCGAGGCAGTTAATTTAATATTAAGCGTAAGCCAAACGGAAAATTTTAATTATGATAATCAAGACTTTGCAAAAGAGCAGTTTATGTTAAAAAGGTCACTTGGAACTGCGCAGCACAATATTTTTAAAAATCACTGGCAGCTCTTTCTTCAGGTAGCAACATTAAGTTGTTTGAGGTCAAAGTAAGGATTTCGCTTTAATTTTACAATGAACTGAAAATTAAGAGGAGTCGTATACGTATTAAATAAAGTTGCAATTTCAGATTTCAAATTGTATTGTGAATGTTTTCTTCCAAAGAAATGGGTTTGCTTAGAGGTTCTGTTGCCCTGCCTTGGCAACGTTTGGACTAGATGCTTTGCATCTTGAAACATAAGGAAACAATCGGGCAAGTGCTAACAGATTTGAAAGTCGAACAGGGAATAACTTATTAGTTATTGGATATGTAAGATGCTTTCGCTCACATAGTTACTTACGTGGCGCTACAGTTCATGGTGCGCTTCCGATAGGGTGCATGCATCAGTATTATAAATAAAGACTATTTAGGTCTTATATAGAGTCCCCTTAGTTGTTCGGAATAGGGCCTTACTACTCAATTGCCTTCTCAGCCCAAAGAACAGCAATTGGCAGGAGTTATTCTTCGTTTTATTACTACTGAGGTGTTATTGCGAGAATTTATAACAGACCAAAGGTAGACCTTACTGTCGACTGGCACGTTCTGTCTAATTCGTCGAATTTGCGTGCCTCCTCCTGTTGACAGCATATGCTTTGTCTTGCCTTCAGTTACGGTTAAACCCATTTCGGCAGTTTGGTGTATGCTCTTCACAAAGTTCTATAAAAAGAACATATATACATCGGACACTCCACAAGTGGGAAGGCAACGCTCGTCCTTTGCTGGCGATTGGTGATTGCATCTGCAAATGCACATGTCTTATGGAATGAGTTCAATTGAAATTAAAGGAATGAAGAACACGTAAGGATTATCATCCAACTGCATTTGCCATTTCCACATTATATTAAACGAAGAAGAGACACCGAAGGAATTACCCTCGAAAAACCTGCAAATACATTCCAAAAGTAACGCGTGGCAAGTCAACGAATCTGTTTCTGATCTTCATATGTACATAAGACCCGTCATTTAAGCCTAGCAGCATAAGGAATCGCACGTTTAGCCTATCGACTGCATGGTGTTTTCCCCTTTTTTCTTCCCTAACAATTCATCTCTGTTGCTAAGTGGATGTCCTCTTGCTGGGATCCTGTAATGCGTAGTTCTATCTTCATTATATTTCGCACACTTTCTCATATTACTTCAATCGTCATTCGCATCTCCTTATTGAATTTCACACTTCATGCACACAATTCCTTACATTGGGGTGGTGGATATCATCAAATTAGCATCATATTCGCTTCGCCTCGTTTCGGTTCCAACTAAGCGGGGGAGTTTATTCGTTGAGTGGAAAAGTAAACAAAATTTGCTCTCTCAGTGGATTTCCTCGAAAATTTTCTTTCAGCTTTTCGAATGAAAACGACTTCGACGTCCTCCCAAAATGTATACACACACATAAACACAATTTTTATTTATTTTTTTTTTTTTTGAAAATGTCAGTAGAAGGCAAAGCATACAATCTACAACTGAACAGAATGAGAAAAAAAAAATTAAAAGCAATCCTAGATACATAAGTTACTCCAGAGCCTTCAAGAGCACAATCACTTGAGTGTGATTTCATTTGCCCGCGAATTTATTTATCGTTAAATTTAAAACTTTCCAGATTTTTTAGTTTATCGTTGCTACATGATTTAATTTGAAAAGATTTGGAGAGATTCAGTACCTAAAGATAGATTTAGATAATACCACTGTTCCAAATTGACTTTGATATCCGTACCACACTTACTTTACCATACACAAAAATGCATAACCCGAACCTTGAAAAATCTCTGAATGCAGTTTTTGCAATCTATCTTCTTAACAAATCTGAACAAGCGGAGTTCGAATGCTCTTCAAGGTTCTTGCTACTATAGTCATGCTACATACATATATGCATCGCTCATGTAGTGGGAAAAGGCTAACTAAGCCTATTCCCGCTCAGCTCTTCGAAAGGTGCTGGCCTGTATAGAGTGCAATACTTAGCTGGCGGTGCTGCACTGGAAATCCTTATTATTCAACCAATCTTGGGATTACTAAAAGGTGGACCATCAATATTTTCCAACTACGTTAAGTGCCAGCTGCGTGAAGCCAAAACACGTCTCTAAAACATCGGTTACCGATGATTGGACAACTGGAAGACCCCCACTAAGAAGTCACTCTTAAAAAATTTCTTGGCTTTGTATTAATACATGTAAATTACTGGAAGCCCAGTTTAGTTTGTAACATAGCCTCCGAGATAAAAAGATCGTATTGCGACCAAAGTCAATGTCATTTCTCAACTCATTTGAAGACCATAAAGAGAAGCGGCAACGAGCGGATGATCCATTTGCTTCAACTCTAGAGTGAACTGGCCCGTGTAAGCAAATAATTCATAAACTTTATTTAACACTTTTCACGGTTTCTGCGACACAGATTTAGAAATAAGTTTTTTCCTGTAACACAGAACTTCACATACAGAATATACTTAAAGAACACGTACAGATGTCACTAGACTAGTGGTCGAAAGTACAGGTCACTGACCAATAGGCACGCACATAACCAAACTCGACATTCCACAAGCTAATAACCACTGCCAAAGTTACGGAGACACAAACGAGAATGGAAACCTTTTTTATAACGTCTTGGAAATCTCAGACATAAGACTCAATAACGTTATTGACTTCCTCAACTCCATAGGCTGGTTTTGAGCTTTACTTTTATTTTTTACAAAACTTATATGTCTCGTGAGTAGTGGTCTTAAAACGCTGCGCAAGCGTTAACCACAGGCATTTCCGTAGTTACCTGAGCGTCTCAGTCGACAGCTATAAGTTTGAGGAAAAATAATTCTTGCCAATCGCTGTTTCTTTGGTAAGGCAATTGAGTAGTAAGGCCTTTTCCCGAACAATAAAGGAGATTCTATTCAAAACTCTTTTCATCCCAGTTTTGATTTATGGCGCTGCAACATGGATTTTGTCGAAAGCGGATAAAAATACTAGTATTCTCAGTTGCTTCGAAAGGAAAATTATTCGTAAGATATTCCGTCTCGCTTGCGTTGAAGGGCTCTAGAGAAAAAAATTCAACGACAAACTTAACGAGCTGTACAGCGATATCGACGTAGTTAAAAATTGCGCTTCAGTCGCCCAAGATGTAGGGCGAATGGACATCTATGTTCCGGCTCGTAGAGCTTTCGAATCAAACCCGGAGAAACAACGCAGTAGAGGACAATCTTGCCTGAAGTGGCGCGCACAAGTAAAAGAGGACCTCTACCGACTTGAAGTGCGCAACTGGTGACAGTTACCTAAGGACCGAGCTAATTGGAGAGACTTGTAGGTCGATGTCCAAGGTCGCCCCGAACTGCCACTTAAGTAAGTTATTTCTCAGTTTAAGGTGGAGACACTGTCAAAATTTACATATTTGCCAGCAAAGCCGTGAAAAGAATTTGTCCGACATTTTGTTTCAAACTTTATCGTACAATGAAAATAAAAATATTGTCAGCTTTTTAATAAATAATTTTGATTCAAAAACTAAATCCGACGGTCTTGTTGGAATACGCTTTATTGTCACCAGTCAGCTTTTTGCTGGCTCTCTAAACGGTTCTGCAATTGCAAGACCTGCAAATTTTTCTGGTTCTGTAGATGTAGCTGCACTTGTCAGGTCGCTTGCTACTCTGTACTTAGCATGTCATTATGCGATATAGAAACTATAGCTAGATTCGTCTCCAGGTATTATCAAAAACCCACCTGCTACTCCACCGACAACCAATTTTTTAGTGCTATATGCAAACCCAATTTACACAGCCCATCAATGGTCTCGAATGGTAACAAGTTTGTTGGTTGTTTCCATACCTCTTTTTCGTTCAACAGGTTACGGCAAAAGTGATAGAAACAATAAGGATGAAGGTAATAAGCAAAACCAATTAACAGCTGTTCCTCTAACCTATTCAGTCTGAACGTGACATAGATATGTGTCCCGATACATGTTCAAAAAGAACTTTAAAAATTAGCAGTATGAATCGGACAATCTAGTCCCAGTCGGTAGCTTATACTGCTTCCAACGGTACTAATTCGTTTGCATTTTCGCACCTGTCAAAATAAAGGTTATAATTATAATAATTATAATTGGACCTGAAATTTGCATGTGGGAGTGAAATTAGTGAACCGTATTTCTTAATAAGTCAGAAGTCGACAGAAAATATATTAAATTGTTGTGTAGATATTCTCGTCATAATCTGAAGTTGGTGAGTATCTTCTTTTTGTTGTAGTTTTCTTATTTATGCTGTCGGTGAGTATATCCATACATATTTGTCTCCTGAGTATTCTTGGTTGGGCTCTAAGTGTCCCAGTCAGCCTACTGACTGAAATTTTTTGAATGCATTTTCGTATACATATGTACATTATGTAAATCTATTACCCGATGTACCAACAAGCGTATTGAAATTTTACGGAAATCGAAACCAGAGCAGAAAGTTACAAAGCTAACCTATATTAGAGAGAATGAGAAATGATGCAATAAATCAGCCACCATCGTCCACCTTCTTTCACCCTCAGATTACGCCACGTTAGAAACGGGTACTATATCTTATCACGATAAATTGGCAGTAGTAAACACGAAGCTTAGGAAAGGAGAATATGGTTTCCAAAAAAGCAACATGGGTAACATGTTTCTCAAATGGCATGATACTAAGGAAGTCATCGTGGTACGCAATTGCCATTCATCTCATAGAGGGTGATCGAATTAAAGTAGCTTCCTATGTCGGCAGCACTGTAAATTAAGCATCTGTCAATAAACCACCTATTTTCAAAAAGTCAAATGTTAGTGTGCAACAACACATTTACGAAATGGATCTGGATCGTTTAACCACCACTCAACACGTTAAAATTGTTTAACTAAGAGTAGTTAGATATAACTAATATACTTACTCCAGGTTTAATCTCTTTACGAATGTATCTTTTCGAGAGATAAGACTCCAGCACTGTCTTGACAGAGTAATCTAAGTTTGTATAGCAATTGTGCGTGCCATACCTTGTCAAAGACTTAAACAACGTCGAAGAATAAAGCTGAGCATACTATTTTATCTGCCATAGCTTTCTACATAACGTCGGTTATAATTATCAATGGTTGCTCAAACTGATGGGTTGTTATCATATTTTCACTTTCATTAATCGGACTTAGCCTCTTGATGAAAATCATTTAAAATATTTTCGACATAATGCGTAACAAAAATATGGAAAGATAATAATCATGAGGATAATTTCCTGGCTTTGGAATCGTAATTATTACATTGATTTTCCATTAACGGAACTTGCTTGAATCTCCAAGCTTATACATGCCTCCTTGAGGCAACTGTCGCATCGATTTCACAGTAGGTAATCAAATCAGAACCAGGAGGTTTTTTCCGAATAACTTCGATTTCATTTCATGGGACTGAAGGGATTTCAACACTTCTTTGTTTTCCTCTTGAATATGGGAATTTCATTGGGCAGAAATACTATTGCCTTACGCTCAGTAAATAAGCCTATGCACTCGTACTACGAGTATTAACTATTTTATGAAGTGGATTATGCTGCATAGGTCGTTTAAGGTACTTTCTTGTTTCCACAATGAATACTCTGCGGTGAGCCAACTTAAATATTGGCTAACACTTTGTTACTGCTTGTTGTGAGGAGTACTTTTCTGCTGATTGAAGATGAGGACTTCTTCCTCAAGCTGATCTTGGTTTAGCAGCTCTGTGTGACGATAAAAGTGAATAAAAACATATTTTCAACTCCATCAACACGAAGCATTCAAATCAATTAAAGAAATTAGTTGTACGAGTAAGAACACTTATGATTGTAGCTGACTGATGAAATGACATTTCAAAAGAACTCATTCGGATCACGCTTTCGAAAACCCAAGACATGAACTCGTAATGCCATGAATTACGTTACTGGTAATTCGATAATGGTTGACATAATGCTCGTAAGAAATACACACTTTTACGTGACGAGTTATTCATGGATGAGACGATTCGAATCCAGTTCAAAGCCAAAATGCAATATTTCAGAAACACTTTGCATAGCTCACAACAATTAAAATATCCAAAGGCAACGAAATGTTCAAGTGTCACGAAACCTCGTGCTGCCAAGGGGGTGTAAATGCTTTTTCCTCTCATTTTGACAAAAACTATGTCAAAATAATTCCTCCATCCTGCCATCACTTTTAACAAGTTTATCATGACTCATTTTGGTTCATTTCTCACGTGTAATAGACACTGCCGCAATAATTAATTATTATTAAGCTGCTTACAACTTATGTAGATGGGCGTCACGTGCTGCACGGGACCATGTCTGTCGGATGAGTTTAGGGCCATAAATCGGTGCTCCCAGAGACGTAACTGGTGAAATTATATTATGATGTGCTCGGTTCTTGATTATCGTGGGAAATGTTGACATTTGTATATATTTCTTTCTCACCATGAAATCATGGAGCCACCAAGAAATAAGTATAAAGAAACCTCTTTAACAAAGCCTCTTAGTTGTTGCAAACGATTAAAATTTCTCTCGAAGACGACCGTATTTGTAGTCGGTGCGATACAGATATACATGGATACATACGAGTATGTACGTACATATATAGAAAGGAAAGTATTCTTGGAAAAGCTAAGCCCATTTTATTGTCTTTTGTCACTGAAACATGAATCGTTCGTAAACTGTAAGGGTGTTGTAGGTTATGTATACAAACAGAAGCTCATCAGTATATACATATTTATATGTAGATAGGTAAAATTTAATATTATCATACTTTGCCTTACAAGATACAAGTATGAGGCATGTAAGAGCAAATTCTATTTCACAGTAGGAGGAAACCTTGATATTGAGGAAAAGATAGCATGGTAAGGGACACCTTTTACTGATCGGAAGATGTGACATAGTACTTACCTTTATGAGATGCGAACTTTGTAGGTAAAATTCTTTTATGCGATTTAATTATTTGGAGTGGAAAGAAAACAAACTTTCCTTGCAACTTTTCGAAATCATGTCCTTTTGTACAACCGTACAGATGGGTTCAAGGATCACCCGATCCATTCTCCGCGTTAAATAGTAGGACTGGGGTGACTAAGGTATTGTATTGAATCACATAAGGTGTTTAGCCGAAAAGAACAGCGTTCGCAAGAGTTATTCTTTGATTCTATACTGGCGTCGTCAACTGAGCTGACAGCGGAACCTAAGTAGACAAAGTTCTTTATAACCTCAAACTTGTATCTGTCGAGGGTAACTTTCTATACCAGACGTCGGCGCAGAATGTCCTTTTTAGTGGACAGCACTGGTACTTTGATTTGCTCTCATTCAACGTCCCAATTTTCACGAAGGCGCCACTGACATCAAGCCTCTTGCGATTATGTCAATATCGTTGGCATATGCCAACACGCACTTTTAAAAAGTTTTTTCCACTGGTTCTGCACAACTCAAGAACAATGTGAAAGAAATTGCAGCATAGCGCCTTAACTTGTCTAAATTATTTGTCTTGGTGAGCTCTTTACTGACATTTTTGGAGCAGCCTGCATTCCTTATTATCATCCTGCACAGACGGGCGAGTTTGGCAAGGATGTCAAAAGTAGACATTGCTGTGTAAGTATATCTGGTCTCTAAGATGCTGTCAAAGACATGCTTATTAATTGATTACTGCTTTTTTTCTGAGGATTGGAACACGCTTATTTACAATTTTCGAATAGCGATAGGAACGCTTTCGAGTCATATACTTATGCAAGTTATTTTTTCAGTATCGCGAATCGCGAGAATACCAGGCAATAAGGACTTTGACCGAAACTGCGCTGGAATGATAGGTTGCAGAATGTGTACCGTGAAAACTTAAATCCTGAGCTTAAACAACTGCACTTAACAGGTATCTCTCTGAATATGAATGCTTTAATAAGGATATGTAATTCGAAATGCATTCTCAAAAATACCATCGAGGAACAAAAAATTTCTGAAAACAAAAGCGTTTGGATTTTAAATGTGTGAGGGCTTTTTTATTCCCAAAACTACTAAGAGTTTATAATAGTAGCATGTAAAAACACTTTACAGCGAAACAAATAAACTTTTTAAACTACATATGTACATATGTATGGGATGAAGAATCGGTTTTTGGTGAATGGGTGTGGAACAACGATGGGTATGAAAGGTTGCATACAGAGTTCCCTACTGTTTATCTTGTCCATCAATGACAGATAACAGAAACTATAAAAGGTGGAATCGAGATGGTTATTTAAAAATTCCGG
The DNA here is from genome assembly GCA_946965025.1 of Blera fallax. Classification (NCBI taxonomy): domain Eukaryota; kingdom Metazoa; phylum Arthropoda; class Insecta; order Diptera; family Syrphidae; genus Blera; species Blera fallax. Next base: position 33,945,885 of record OX337247.1, read on the forward strand.
CTCTTATGTACGCGAATGACATCGTTTTCTTTTCCAATACTGTGGATGGCTTGCAGCTAATAATGAATAACCCTTATAACTACTGTAAATGCTGGAACCTGGGTTTGAAGGTGGGTGAGTCAAAGGTAATGGTGTTTAGAGGCGGAGGCGGCAGACATGCGAAAGATGGAATTTTCAGGAAGAACCAGTGGAAATTGTGAGTAAAATACCTTGATTTAGTTTTTTCGAACCTTAACTTGGGAAGCCGCCAAGAAATATATGAGATATATGTATAGCAAGAGCAAATTTATTTCTCATACCTCAAAAACAAAACTTTTTCGATCGACTGTCAGTTTAATTCTTGCATATGGAGCGTAGTTGAGGGGACACTGTGTGTATAGTGATATTGAAAAGTTTCTTCTTGAACCGAATATTTCGGACCCCAAGTAGTCCCAATTACATGCTACAAATGGAGACGGGTGTACCTCCTATGTTTCTTCAAGTGTGTAGTAAGAAATATATAAAGTAAGCTTTTTTTCAAGAATGGGAACGCCTTGCATCTGGCTGGGGAGAAAATATTTGCATTACTGCTTAGCTTTCTATAAACTGAATAGTATACTAAAAAAAATGGTCAAAACTCGTATGAAACGCTAGCAGCTCTAATATTGTATGTATTATAGCAAACTCAAGCATAATCTACAAGCGGCAACTCAACTGAGATTGTACGATTTTCGAAATTCAATAGGGAACTGTATGAACTCAAATTTATTCCGCTCTGTCGAAAGCTACCTGTATTGTATGTATGAGGATGTTTATTCCTTTCTTGCAGTGTGTCGAATTCTGAAAGAAGTCCTGGTGATGTTCTTTAAGACTCATATTTCAAAAACAGATGAAGCGATCCATATCTTAAAAGGGGAGTGTGGCTGGGATCTACTCTACAACGACTGTGGAATTGCACTTCGTTACGGAAAATCCATATTTCAAGAAAATTTTAAATTTTAAATTTTATTTCGTCGACAGACTGTCTTCTACAAGCTTAATCTTAACTAAAGTAATTGCCGTTCTGTGATGTATGTGTGAGAAAAGTAGCGTATGTTTAGGATGGTCAAAATTTACCTAAAGAGTTTGGGGCAACTATGACCAAAACGTTTTATGCGTTTTATTTATTTTATAGAGATGAAAGAGAGGAGAGTCCCAGATTTATTGTATGCGAACGATATGGTGTTTTTAGCAGATACGGTAGAAAGAACGCACAATCAATAGACTGGAAAGGTACTGCAGTTTTCTCTACACCTATCGAAATCCTAGACGATGATATTCAGGAAAGGGGGAGTTACAAGACGATACAGTTGGCACTATCACAAAGAAGATATAGAAATCGTTCGCGAATACTAATACCTTGGAGTATTGTTCACTTTTAATCTTGGTATAAGAAAATAGCAAAACTATTGCTGCCCATTTGAAGACGTAGAAAAGTTCCTCCAATAATTCATTAGGAGAACTTGTAGACTACCTAGCGACACACCTAATTACATGCTTCATTTAGAAACTGGCTCCACTTTTCATGGACACCCTTAAACTCCACTGCGACTCTGTACTTACTGTTTTGGCCATAGGGGAAATTGGATGCCAAAACTAGTGCTTTCGCATATGCCACGGACTTAACCTGGGTTTGTTGAGGAGCTAGCATCAAACTATCGATTGCGCTTAATGAGCAGTGCATATCGCTCAAGCCAGAACTCCACCGTACTCTAGAAAGTGAGACAAAAGCTCTACAAAGATTTTGAAAACTAAGACCCATCATCCCGAAGTAGAGCTAATTACAGAAAAATGAATCACTTTTTAAACACAAGAACATACTTTCGTGTCGAAGAAATAAGCACAATCTTCACGATAAGAGGAGAGTTGATGAAATTAAATTTTATCCCACACCGTCCAAAGCTCCCACGACCTCTGCAACCTCAAAGAACGGAAAGATGAATTCCACTTCGTTACAATATGTCCCATCCTTAAGGAATTGCGTCGCGATACTAGATTTAGAGAAAGACCTTAATATCCTAAATGAAAGCAGAGGTTGGAATCTACAGTCGACTCCCTCTAAGTCGAATTTTCACGGGAGATCAAAATTAGTTCGAGTTAAGGGGATTTTTGGAAAAATTCCAGTTAGACGGAGGGATTAATACATACATATTTCTTTTTAAGGGAGGGTAAAAAAAGGGTCGAAAAATGCGAGTTAGAGGGAAATTCGAGTTAGAGGAGGTTCGACTTAGAGGGATTCGACTGTATGTAGATCTCGTATTGTAAACAAATCCTTTTAAATATTGTAAGGCCTACAAATGTATAAATTTTGAACTAAATGAAATAATAGTGAAACAAATGCCAATCTCGCAGGCAGCCTTCGACCTAACCAAACTAGACTAAGAAATAAAGTTAAAATGTTATAATTCGAGAGAATTAAATTGTCAATAAAACAATAAAAACCAACTTACGCCTAAATATTAGAGAACAACGATTTCAACAAACCATTTAACCAATCTGAATACAAAAAGACAAGCTAGAGAAAAACTATGAATCAAGCTTAATCATTTTTATAAAATTTAGTGAAATATGTATAAAAATTGTACAAATATCTAGAAACTTCTAAGGAAGACTTAAGAGTTATCCAACCACAGCAATTAATTTGGCAGGTAACTCAAATAATTATGAAAATTTAGGGAAAAAGGCCTGAAATGCTCTAAATTTTTGGATATCCAACGATTCATATTGATATGCAACTCCAATACTTTCCAATTCCTCATTTGAGTCAATTATTATGTTTATAACTGTATATGTATAAAATCGTTAAATTTCAACTTAAATAACAAGTTCTATGCCGACAACATGTCAAATCCCCATTCCTCAATCAATCTTAAAGTTAACTTATAGAAAATGCTGACATATTGATCAGCCAGATATTCGTAAATGAAATAAAATCGCCTGTCCTCTTCTATGGATACATGGATATACACAGGAAAGAACAATATTATTTCGCAATTAAGTATCCATTATCTGTACTTTTAGTTTAGGTCCTATCATAAAAAAACCAGATACACAATGTTTCACCGATTCTCACCCTCATCCATAGCATGTATCAAAAGCAATTTCAAACTTTACTAAATAGAACGACAGTGTACTCATTTAAACATAAATTTGCATACGCTTTGAAGTTGATACTTACGGTTTTGATTGATTAATTAGCGAATCCTTTGTGGTGTATTCCTTTTAAACTGAGTAATCCGCTTAGCATACACTGAACAATAAGAAAATTTCACTAGTTTCCTAAAACAGGACGCTACACACCCTTCTCTAATTTGGTTGTAGCAATAAAAAAAAAAAAAATTAATACATATATTTCCCTTAAAGGATATCCCCAACACAATTCTATTTTTTGCTAAAGTTCACTTTAGCTATTTACCGGAGACCCGGGTTAGAATTAATTCTTCCGTAAAATTGATTTTCGAACGGTTCCGAACCCGTTTTAAATTTAGAACGAATATTTGGAAAAAATCCGAAAACCAATCGCTTGAGAGAAGGATCTGCCGGAAATCCTAGACCAAAAAAAAACAGAAAAGAAACGAATAATCCTATACCGGCTACACCTATCGACGTGTCCTTAATTCATCTGAACATAGAGACACAAATAGAGCACGTTTAACGCATGACTTCAAACAACTCGATTGCGATTGCTGCCGAACGCGACGAATTCAAATTACGAACTGACGAAAAATCAGACAGTCACATCCTGTTTGAGTGTTGTTTACAAAACAAATTATCGTAAACGTAGTAGGTAAGGTGCTTGGGTGAATGCAATTCACTAAGGTGGAGATATTTCGAAATGTAATTCCAGTTGAGCACGGCGCAGACTCCGAACAAGGAGTCTGTTTTCGAAAATTCGAAAATGGTATTCTAGTACAAAATGCTAGGAGAAGACGGTTTCGGGGAATAGCATTTTTCACTCAAAAGGGGAGGATTTGCTTCGAATTTTTCGAACATGTGAAATAAGCAAGTAGAAATGGACACGGTAGAGGGGTTAGGACAATTTGACTTTCCTCCGAATACGTAGACACTGCATAGATACTCTTTCAAACGAAAATATTAGGAAACTTCACATTTGTTGAATGCGAAACAGAATTTTTTTTTGTATCTGCAATGAACTCATGTTAGGTGGTGGGTATTATTAAAAGAACGTTGTCACGCTTGTTAAAGAGGTTAATTAAATCTTTCAAGTTTACAGTTTACTGAACTTGTTCGGGGATAAAGGACAAAGCCTGGGCGACAGTTTTTATGTGTATCTATGAATAAGATAGATAAAGAATTTTTAATTGTAGTTAAGACGAAACACGCCATCTTTTTATCGACTTTAAGATTGTACATGACGGCAGTTATAGCTTGTTCCACCACAAAGCGATGGCCGAATTCGTGATCCCGAAAAAGCTGATGCAGATATGCCGCGTTACGCTGTTAAACACCCAATATGTAGTTCAGTTTGGAAGCTCCACTTCGGAACTTTTTCAGACATGCAGTGGATTACGACAAAGAGATGCGCTGTCATCGGCATTCCCAGGGAGCTGTTTAGAGGTTTACATGGCAATTAACCGTGCCAGTTAAAGCAGGAAAGTAGAGCAGATCAAAAGAAAATTATTTCGTCAAGTATTCGGTCCCATATGCGAAGAAAACGAAAATTTAACCGCGAACTCTATGAGCTACGCCAAGATGAAGTGCAAAGTGAAGTGAAGTCTGGAAGTGCAAAGCACGTAGACAACACTGACTCGGCCACATCGAGTGAATGGAAGACAACTCTCCAGCCCAAAGAGTCTTCGAATCCCAGCTTTCAAGTTCAAGATGACTAGAAACCTCCGTTGACGGGATCAAGCAGTTGCGGATGCCAGGATGCTGGGTCTGAAGAATTGGCAGCAGCGTACCCGACCGCAGTCTCTGACAGCAATTCTTCAAAGGTCCGGAGCCTGATGAGTAAATAAGTTTGTGAATGATAACGACAGACCATAATAAAGCACACAATTTCGTGAGAAGTATGTCAGTATGTCACCAATTTTGATTAGATAGAAATATGAAATATAGGCGTTGATTTTCACTTAGGCTCGTCCCCATATTGTAAAGGATGTTTTGAGGGTTCCGTATGTACGAGTACACTCTTTCTCGTCAGTTCATCCGTCTGGTAGCACCTTCTAACTTCTAGACTATTACAGCTATATGCCTGAGTATCACAAATGTTATGTAAGCTCATACACAAAACCAGTGTCATTTTGGTGATAGCTTTAATACGTGCAAAGGTAACAGTACGATTTTGTTTCTTTGCTTTAGTTTTTAACTATAATATCTTCCCTTGTGCCTGATTACCGTAGATAGGAAATATCTGGTTAAATGTAGAATTTGCTCGGTACGGTTTTTATCGTAGAGCGGCCATGCGACAGAGGGACGCCGTAGCTCAGTGCTTAGTGCGATCACACTGAGGGCCAACACATCCACCCAAAAAATTCCTTCACCGTCCCACCTCTCACGAACACTGAAAAACGTCCGACAGCAATAACTGCCATGAGAAAGCTTCTCAGAAAAAAAGAAACCCTCTTGGATGTAGCTCTAAGCTGTGAGCCCCTTCCATATAACACGCACAGCATGATTGGTCAATAGGATCAAATATTTATATTTTGACCAAAGTTTTCTTGTAAACACACAAGATTCCCGTTAACTCCATCTATTATTTGCTGTAGTGATTATTTTATTTCTAAGTTCTAGTCTTTGCCTGCAAAGGTGGATCCTAATTGACTAGTCATCTCGTCTAGAATCTATTGCTAAGCCTTCCCGCGCCAACTCGTCAACCTTCTTAATTCCTGAAAAGTCATTATGTCCGGGCACCCAAGGAGCCGTAGCTTTTCGCTACAGCAACGCGCACACTTCCATTTAATTGAAAAAGGTAATATCATCGCGTGGTATTGCCTACATCGCAGTTTCTTGGGCCAAGACCTGACCTTGGACAACACTGCTGTAGTCTGGAAGTCGAATTGACTTGTTCAATCTTCGCAACTAGGAAATGAACTGGAACGTGACTTATGGAAATCCAAATGTGGTCTGTGCTAATATCTGTGCCCATGTATTTATGTAGAATTTGCGCATGACCTCAGATTGGCCTTATCTTAGCACACTTCCTACTGCATATTCCTGTACAACTAGATCTAAAAGTAGTAGATTAAGTGTGATCTTCTATCTATTATTTGTGTGCTGACCAGTATCCAGAGGTTGATAGCCTCACTTGCAGTTGGCCGCCAGACTAAACTGCCGTATGCCAATATGCGCCTTACAATTACATTGAACCAAAAATGTCTTTAAGTTTAGGCCCCGACGTTTTTTCGGATGGTCTACTGCAAGTGTGAGGACCTTTCCCAGCTCTTTTCTTGTTCTTAGCCCCCACTTTAGTTTTTTATCTAATTTGTCCCTACATATTAAACCCTGTCAGAGATTAAGAAAAGTACACTCAATGGATGAAACTTTGAACTCCGGTGTTAATCTCTTATTTTGTGAACAGGTGGGATGACTATCAAACCGAGCTGTCATTCTTCCCACAGTTTTTGACATATTCAGTGAAGTCTGGCAATTAATATCTCTGACAATTAATATCTCTACTATGTGGACAATTTTTCAGGTGCAGGAATTAAAGCCAGAAGACCATCATTTCGTGGGCGCCCTATCACACCACCTTTGTATATGGACATAATAGTTTAAGAACTCAATAGAACGTGGTAGCATACATATAGACAGACCCTCGGACATAAGCCAAAGAATTATGGTTGCACGATTTATACATATATATACGGAACTCTGAAGATATTTCAAAATCCTGCACGATACAAAATATCTAGAAAGTGCGCCAAGGACAAAGGTACTGCAAAGGTATGATTTCCTGCGTCTTGAAACTGCCGGTGTGATAGTATTTTTAATACTTGGACCCACCTCTAACTTCCATTCCGTTTCTTACGTTTCGTTATTACTCACAAAGTTTTAAAAATCCGCAAGGAATGTATTATCCTTACATACAATGTAAAATGAAATTCTTTCTTTCAATATTCTGAAGGTGGTTAAAACCTAACCACACCCACAAGAAAGCACAAAGTGCGTCACTTCCACACCAAAAAATAATATATCTTCAAAAAGTTTTTTGTTCTACATTTTTGATTACAAAACTTAACCACGAAACCATGAACGTCGTTGTGAATAGAATTCAATTGTTGCAGCCCAATGAACAGGCCAAACTTTACAAAGAAAATCATCATGGAGCACACCTACACCTTAGTGACTTTGCTAACATACAGAACAGCCAATTTCTGGGACGTCGAGCAATTAATTTATTGGCTACCTCTAAATTTTCCGTCTGTCTGACTGGTTAATTGTGGGCTGAAGGTGTCATTAGCTCAATTTTTTACCGTGAAATAATCGACTCCTTTCAATTTGGCAAAGAATACGGCAAACAGAAACAAAGAGCCATTTACTTTCTAAGTACCTTCAAGTGTACTTGTAAAACTACCCCCTTAGTTGTATCTATTTATTTATTTCTGAACACATGTAATTTCTCTATTACCTCAGGACACAACAGTCCTGAAATCGAGGATGGAGCCCTATTTCTTCATAGTCTAGCCGCACCCGTAAACTTTGCATGACTTGCGCTTTCAGTAAAGTTGTAAAGGATGTCGGAATAGAAGTGATACCTCCATACTTCATCCTATAAGTCAAAAATGTCATAAATGACATCTATTAATTTGTAATGCTACACAAACGAAGGTCACCTTGAAAACATATGTAGCTGCAGTGAGAGAATGCTTTACTGAAACACCAGTATGATCAAGTCTTTATCCTTTATCTAGGCTAGGGTAGCTAAGTTGGTTGATGAAAAAAATACTTTGTAATGCGCATTGCGGCCTTTTTTGCCGGGTCAGCAAATACTCCACTGGACCACTCAGACGCAACGGGTCCATTGAACTACCAGAAAGCAAGACCCAGTGTTACCCACTTTACTGGAATTTCGTCGACTTTCAGAGAAAGCTGAGGAGGAACTTCAGTGATGCAGGGCTTACAGTGACATCAATCACCACATCAGCACCGAAGATCTGCCACCTGATCCGAGCAGAGGAAGGGCAATAACAAATACAGTGGTCCGAAGTATCGAAGTCACGCTCTCCACAAGCGTCGCAAATAGTGGTGTCTCTTAAGCCTAGCACACTAAGATGCTTAGTGAAAGGAAAATGTCACGTGAGAACGCCAATCAGTTGTCTAAAGTCTTTTCTGCTGAGAGACAAAAAGAATGCCGCTGATTTCGTACAAATGTTCGGCCTGCAATCGTTTAGTCCACCTGGGTCCTGGGTAGCCGTGCCACATACAATTGTGTTTGTGAGAAATCCAATCATCCATGGAGGACCTGACCGAGGACCCGCGTAGGCTCAACGCATGTTCGGACTCTAAGAAAACATTCTTTGAGCCTTGCTTAGCAATCTCATTGGATTAGTTTCGTGCAATCTCGGTGTGACCTAGAGTTCAGCCTTGTGACCATATTCAAAGAGTTCTTGTATCCACTTTTGAAACGAGTTAAAGGGTTGAGCAAAGCCTTAAGCATAGTCTGACTGTCACTAAAGACGCAGATACTCCGACCCTCCACCTATTCTTAACAATATACTCGGAAGCCAGTAGGAAATAGTATATACCTCTGCTGAAAAATAGTGGAATGCACACCTAACAAGTAGTGAAGTCTACTGTTGTAGGTCTCCACGAAGACACCAACTCTTGACCAGTTTTGGAGCCAACCATGAAAATTGGACTACAGTCCAGTTCAGGTAGTCAATTCTGAACGCAAGGAAAGTCGACTCTAAATTTGCAAAGCAACCGAGGGTTCGGTGTCATTGCATCAGATGGCCTATCCATGAAACCCGGGTCGTGGGATAAGTGTTGCGTAAGGTCATCGAAACTCCAGTGTGAATGATATCAAAAGCCACCTCGTCTGAGATTGCTTTGATAGTACAACTCATGATATAAGTACATACATACAGATGTACGTATCAAGAGGAGCCAGTCGTACTTGCAGCGGAGACAGACCGTTCTTCGAGGTCCGTCATAAACTTATGTGAGCGCTTCTTCCTCCAAGCAACCGGAAACCTTTATACTTCCTTACAAAGACTAAAACCCCACATTCTATATCAAATAGTCTTTTCCAGTGTTTGCGCAAAATATTCTCTGTTTTAAGCTGTGCGTTTAACTCTTATTAGCGACAACAACGACTCGAAAACCGAAGAGATTGGAAGTTTCGCTTCTGATTCCTTTGCGCCATTGTTAGCAGATTGTACATGTTCTAATTCAGGAAAACACTAAAAACCTTTCGCAAATGTCTGACAAACAACCGAGAGTAATAACCGCCATATGATGTGACCTTTAAGATATGGCATTAAAAAGTGCCCTCATCCGTTCGAAAAATATAACACGCACAGCACAAATGATTGGGGGAAGCCAGGCCCTAAGCAATACAATACGCCGCAGTCGTATGTCCTGAAAAGCAATTTCTTGCGAGAGTAGGCGATGAAATCCACCTTTCCTATTTACAACCACCCAACCTATGTTATTTTCCAAAAACATATTTAGAAAACCAGCCTTTTCAACGCCCTTGGAGTTAAAATTTTTTTCTTTGACCTTCAATTGAGAAGGAGGGCAACACAACACTCCACGCAGTTCTCTACATAATTTCAGAGTTTTTCTTAAGAATTTTCTAGAGATAACCTCCCTTCTAAATTGGCTTACTCAAACGCACTTTATCAGCAAAAATCTCCAGCAATTTCTGCCCACCCCCGCATCCGACAATTGATAAAGTATCTGTGGAATTTCGTTATGAAATGTCTTTGAAATCGTTTCGCTTCGTTTGTCACTGACGTGTCCTTTGTAAATAAGAAAATTGCGACCAGCGGATGAGAGACAAATCAATTATATTTGTACCGTGTCAATGATGTTGTCTATAATATTCAATTGCGAGCAGCCTAAGCAGCCACTCATGCAATCAATCTCTCGGCTGCCAAGTCCCAAGTCCCTGTTAGTCTGTGTTTGTGCGCATGTAATGAGCCTTTGAATCCGGTCTGTCTATAGATAAACAATAATTGCTATTTATTGAGCACCCAGATAGGCAGTGACGAAATTCACGAGGTCCTTTTTCGAACTGGGCTTTAAAATTATTTTTACTGTGTTATTTCAATACCTTCGCGGAAACTTTTTGTTGGCCTCCTTTGGCAGTGATAAAAGCAAACGCTCTTCTATTGCTTCGGGGAATAATTTTTACTTGGAAAACCTACAAAAGACGCACAAAAGGACAAGGGATACGCTTTTTTCTTTCTTTCTTTTGGATTACATCATCCTTCTTATACAGAAACATATTTTCATTTATCATGTGAATGCCTTTGAAGCATCAGCACCAAGAACGTTACGCTGTTTATTTTTTTTTTCCCCCATCTTTTCGTTGGTAAGACGTTTTGTTTCGCCAGGGAAACCCTTCCAGATGATTTGTACCTTTTTAGATCTTTCATCTTTGCATGAATGCAATTTCTCTACATCTCATCTCACGAATCAACGCCTCGTTAAACGGATGGATTTCAGTGAATTGTCAGAGATTTCTTCAAAAAAAAAGGATATTTGTCATAAGAAATATTAGAATAGAGTTATGTGAACGAAATTACTCAAGAGGAACTTGAAGTGGAATAGAGTCGACTCCCTGTAGTAATCAGTCTGTGTAACATCCCTAGTTAAACTTTAATAGGGGAGCGACTCTTTAAATTGATTCAAAGGAGAAATGTATGTCAAAAAATAAGCTGAAGAATTTCATTAAGCACAGGACCTTTGACAACTGAGTAAGTGGGTAACTTCAGTGCGTTTCTCTGACATTGTACCAGCCTCTAATAGTACTTTCTCATAAAGTCTAATTGGGGTTGTTGTCCACAGAGCTAAAGAAACGATAAAGGGGATGGAAGAGTAGGCAAATATTTATCTGTCAGTTAATTACAATTTCTTGTCAAAGAGCCAAAGCCACCTAATTGACATGTCCGTTGTGCGGCCTGAGACTGATCAAAAAAGCAGGTATTAACTGTCGACAAGGAGACGTAAAGATGTTTGATTTTAGTGGCATTGACATATCTGGGGGGTGCTGTGATACGGGTGGCTTAAAAGATACACAAAGTCCATCAGCAGCACCTATGTAGGTGAGTTGTGGTTTCTGTCTGGACTGCGGGCAATGGTTTTGGCATGTGAAGTTGGTTCAGGCGCTGCACACCATTATAAAGGAATAACTCACATATGAACTGCAGTGGCAAGAGGTAAAATAGATATGTTATTCGAGATTTGACGGCAGGAGTCGTGGTTTCATCTCCTTTGCGATTAACCAATCTAGGCTAAGTTCTTTCTCATTTGGCATAACCTTTAGGAAAACCTGACCTCGACTATGGTTTAAACATGTTTTAGCTTAACAAAACTGAATTGTTTGGTTTGGGTGTCATTTTGAAAAATGAAAACCCTAGTGACGCGGATTTTAAGGTGTGCTCACTATGTTATAACAGAATGGAGTTCTTAATGATCTGCACCCCTATTTGGCAGAGACCCGTGCTTCAATTTATTTTAGTCAGCTGAAGTAACTAAAGGCTAAAGTTCTTCATAAAAAAATCCAACGGTGTCAAATAGAAACTACGCAGTTCTCAAAGGACTCCTCCAAAACGGAAAACAACGTGGTTACCGAACTTAGTGCGCAAGAGATCGTTTGTTTGACAACGGATATAACACGTACGCTACTGAACTAAAGTCCGTCTAAGTCTACATAGGCCAATTACGGCCACCTTAGTCTTTGTAGAAGTAGGGACCAATGGTATAGCGGGGTTTACATTATACGATTTGCTTGATCGATTTGTTTGACAACCGACTAAATCGTACAATTTGAACACTAATCAAGCAAGTCATCCAACTTGTAGTACGGTTTTTCAAATTTTTAATCTTTTTGACTTGCTTGACCGACTTGTCGTTTAATGTGAACGCTTGTCGTACAACTTCAGTGTATTTTTCATTTTTGTTTCTGATTTCGATGAGAAAACATCGCAGCTAAGCATAAAAATATGGCGCCGAGCGCAGGGAAAGAGTTTTTTTTATCTTTACCGGCAATTTCCTAAATGAGGCAAATCATTTCTCTCACTTTCCAAAATTTTATCGATAGCAAGGGCCGCAACTTCCGCTGCCATATTCCCACTTCAAAATCTTAATCACAAATGAGGTCTATCAAGCATGTAGTACAATTCGAACGCTAAGCAAAATTTGGCCGTAAAGCAAATCGTATAATGTGAACCCCGCTTATGCTGGGTCTGACTACACATGTGGAGCTGGACAAGCTTAGTCGGCTTAACTTCAGCACGCATGTGCCAGGCGTGGCATCTATTGTTTCGCTGATCTGCAATCTTTCGGCTCAGATGCCTAAAAAGACGTCCTTAGAAGGAGGCGTGGAGCGAAGGAATTTCATTGATGGAATCAAAGGTGATGTCCACAGACAGATGTAATTCTTACTTGAGCTACTCCGACATATTTGAAGCTCAGGTTAGTAAGAAACTTTCAAGACCGAGCCAGGGTCTTGAAAAAGAGTTGTGGCGAAGGAGAGCTTAATGGGCCAATGGCAGCACTCGCATTCCCGAAGTGGGTTACTGGCATCGATTTAACTGGCCACTTGTCGTGGGGGTTGCAGGTAAAAAAAACTCTGTTTACGAAGCAACCAAATAAATGGCGACTAGTATAAAGCATTGCTGTAACCTTTTTACGTTCTCAGCTAGGTCAACTATTCCGTGCCTGTATGTTGCGTCAACAATAATGCCATACCAACCAGAGATACGATCACTATTCTTCGGGAAATGTTCCCAAGCCGAATAATTTAAAAAAAATGGAAACATTGGTTGTGGGCGCCATGGCTCAATTGGTTAGTGCGTTGGATCGCTGAGCGGAAGGTTCGAGGTTCGAAGCCCAGAAACACCAAAAAGTTTGTTTACGGTGGCACCTCTCGCGAATGCCTGACAAACGTCCGCGAGTAATTACTGTCAAGAGAAAGCTTCTCAATTTGCCTTTCGGATATGGCTCTAAACTGTAGGTCCCTTCCATTTGTGTGAAAAATATAACACGCACAACACGAATGTTCGCGAGATGCTAGGCCCTGGACCATATGTGTACATCTGTTGCGCCAAGTATTTGTATTTTTTGGAAACATTGGTTAGCTTGATAGCTCCAGACTTCTTCCTCCGAGGTTATCCAAAAGAAAAGGCATAAGAGGTTAACCTCAGTCTCTTGCAGACCTTAATAGGAATAAACCCTTCAATCATCTGTTTGTTTCAAAACTAAAATGCTCCTTATATCACACACATAGAAGGTTATATCGTGTGTTTACTCGTTCAAGTAATTGCTTGAAGGCTTTAACACGGGTGCATTGATTGGGTTCTCCCGTCCAAATATCTAATTATTATTCACATTTACCACATAGCACGTGTACATATTCGTAATAAACAGCATTTGAAACATCAATCAATACCGTCGTGATATGCCAATAGCAGTCGAAAAGGTGTCAATGTCAACTTCAACACTCAATGCTTTCAATTGTCAAGCAAAACCGCAGCACCATCGGCATTTCCTGTGACATCGATTAAACTCGTATACTCTTCGTTTCCTTTTTTGGGCTTGACAAGCCTTCTTGACAATGGCATATTGCAATAACGATTCGAAACTAAAAAAAAACTCCTTAAAACGACAACGAAATCATATTAAATTGCTTTTTTTTTTCAATGAATTCACAGGACATGTTGAATATTTCTTCTCAAACGGCTTACATTCTCATGTCAAGGAGTCCATAAACAAGCTATTGCAGTCGACCCAATTCGTGTACGGAATATCAGATGCACATTGTACAATAAGCCGATGAGCTTTGGATACACAGACCTAAAGATGGAGATTTGGAATAACAAAAACAACTCTTGTGTGTATCATCTAACATCTTGATGGAATTTTTAATGCAATGCAGAAGGATAAGTTCGAGTTAAAGTGTAGGCAACCGCCCCCCGCCTACAACACCATCCTACGCTCTTCAACAAAATAAGCTTACTGGGGCGTAAAGGAATTGTATCTGCTCGTTATTTAAAACATGGCGAAAAAAAATAACAACGAACATCCACCCGACTTTATTGCCTCTGGCTGTGTGTATACCATTGGGTGGACCCTGTCCTGTAATGGTCGATTGATACACGGACAAGTCAATTCTTATCCTTTTGGGATAATATTGTGTGGTCGATTGTTAGTCAGTTGTTCGGCCCAGTGAGTCGTAAACTCAAAGTGGATGCTGTGTTGCCTCACTGACCAGCTTGCTATGTATGCAACTTCAAACTGCAAGTCAAGTGCTTTTGACTGTGTGGCTATTTACATAAGACATACACGGAGGAGGATATAACTTGTTTGCTAGTGCAATGACATATAGAAGGGTATAAGAAAAAAAAAAAGGATGAAATGGACAAGGTGAAGGTTAACGTATCGTAGGTGGATGAATAGCCAATCAGGTGTTGCAAGAGTTCTAAGAAATTCTTTTCTGGAACAAAAAGGAAATTTCATGAAACACAAAGCAAAATTAAAAAAAAAAATCAACATTCCTGGAATGGACTCAATTACTGAAGGAGACCTTGTGCAGTCACCGTCTGATTGATTATTTATTTAATTAAATAAAAACGCAAAATATGTTTTTGTTTTTTCGTAATTATGTAAACTTATAAAATTAAACACATTCTTGCAAAATAATTTTTCTACAAGGTGGAGCAAGTCTCATCAGCGTATCGGAAGATACTGTCATTTTTGCAAATGATGTTTTATGTATATCATCGAGACTTTGACATTGGTTAAGTAAACAGTAAAGCATGAACCTTGACACTATCTGCCCGATGTATGTACAACGGAGTAAGTCTCTTAAACTTACTTACTTACTTAAGGTGGCGCTACAGTCCGGGGTGGACCTGGGCCTCAACCAACAAGCGTCTCCAGGCAGCTCGATCTGTAGCCAGCTGCCTCCAGTTTCGCACGCCCAGTTGGTTGAGGTCCCCTTCCACCTGCGTGCGCCACCTGAGTCGCGGTCTTCCTTTACTGCGCCGTCCCTCGGGAATGGATTCGAAGATTTTCCGGGCCGGAGCATTTGTGTCCATTTGTGTCGTTGAACCTTCACTCTTCTGGCCAAGTCGATGTCGCTGAACAGCCCATAAAGTTCGCTGTTGTATCTCCTCTTCCATTCACCGTCTATGCAGACGGGACCAAAAATCACCCGAACAATTTTTCTCTCGAAGCAGCCAAGAGCGACCTCATCCGCTTTTGATGAGGTCCATACCTCTGCGCCATAGAACAGGACTGGGATGATTAAGGTCTTGTATAGGGTCACTTTAGTTACTCGAGAGAGGGCTTTGCTGTTCAATTGCCTTCTTAGCCCAAAGAAGCAGCGATTGGCAAGAGTTATTCTTCGTTTGATCTCAGCGCTGATGTCATTTTCTGAGCTCATAGCGGAGCCTAGGTAGATAAAGTCCCTAACTACCTCGAAGTTATATCTGTCTATAGTGACGTTCTGTCCGAGACGTCGATGTTGGTTGTCCTTCCTTGTTGACAGCATGTACTTAGTCTTGCCCTCATTAACCGTTAAACCCATCTTCGCCGCTTCCGCCTCAATACTCACGAACGCTCCACTGACATCACGCTGCGTTCTTCCGGTTATGTCAATATCGTCGGCGTATGCGAGTAATTGGACGGACTTTTGAAAGATTGTGCCTCTGGTGTTGGTGCGTGAGTTTTGCACAATGCTTTCGAGAACAATATTAAAGAAGTCGCATGACAGCGCGTCGCCTTGTCTAAATCCTTTTTTGACATCGAAGGTCTCGGTAAAGTCTTTACCGACCTTGATGGAGCAGCGTGCATTCTGCATCGTCATCCTGCACAAACGGACGAGTGTGGCAGGGATGCCAAAACTAGACATTGCTCTATAGCTCGTCTCTATTAATGCAGTCATACGCGGCCTTACAATCGATGAAAAGGTGGTATGTATCGCTATGAAGTTCCTGGGTTTTTTCCAAGATCTGCCGCAATGTGAATATTTGGTCGATGGTGGACTTTCCTGGCCTAAAACCACACTGATATGGACCGATCAGGTTGTTGACGAACGGTTTCAGGCGTTCACATAATACGGCAGATAAGATTTTATATGCGATGTTAAGAACACTGATGCCTCTGTAGTTGGCGCAGTTCAGAGGGTCTCCATTTTTGAGGATCGGGCAAACAATGCTGAGGTTCCATTCATCGGGCATACTTTCATCCGACCATATTTTACAGATGAGTTGGTGCATGCTCCTTACCAAGTCATCCCCGGCTGCTTTGAATAGCTCGGCATTCAGGCCATCAGCTCCAGCAGCTTTACTGGATTTCAGCTTAGATATCGCTATCTTAACCTCTTCCAGGTCGGGGGGACGAAAATGTTGGTTATCATCGTCCAGATTGAATGGTTCGTTCTGCCTGACAGCGGAATTTTGGTCATCGTCGCCGTTAAACAGTCTGCAGAAAAGTTTCTTCCATATCCTCAGCATCGACTGCGTTTCCACTACGATGTTCCCTTGATCGTCCTTGCAGGCTTCGGTTCGGGCCTTGTAGCCTTCGCAGGTCCTTTTCCGAACCTCATTCTCTTAAACATCACATATTAAATACATCTAAGACCATATGTCGATGAACTGGTTCGGAATTACCAGTGTAGTTCTAAGCCTAAAATATCGGCAATCAATCAAATCTTTACTTTACGTCAAATACGGCCCAAAAATAGGACCCAAAAGTTCCAGATCGGTACTTGCTATCTATTTATCGATTTCAAGGCCGCATATGGTAGTGTGAATAGAGAGGAGCTATTCTGCTCCAAGGCTGGTTTTTGCATTTCTGCAAAACTCATTTGCTCAGATAGGAAACACACCAACTTCATTACCACAAGAAGTTGAAGACAAAGCGACACCCTTTCATGCAGTTTCTTCAACCTGACATTGAAAAAAATAGTGCGAAATTTCCAAGTCAACGCAACAGGCACTATTTTTCACAAATATATACAACTACATATGTACTTGGTTAAGCAAACGACATTGACTTCATCGACAGCACAAAGCGAGCAGTCACTGACGCCTTCGCTGACATCGAATTATATCTGCTTAAAGGGGTCTAGAAGGAAGAAACAAAATACATACGTGTTATCTACGAACACTGAGACACAACACCGTCGTCTCGGCTAGGACGTTACGATGGACAACTATTACTTCGAGAGTCGTTTACCTAGGCTCTGCTGTAAACACTGCCCATGACGTCAGCGCGGAAATACAAAGTAGAATAACACTCGCCAATCGTTGTTACTATGACCTTAGGAGACAAGGCCCTATCGAGTACCAAGCAGACAAGACCCTCACCATCTCCGTCTTGCTTTATGGCTCAGAAGCATGGTATCTGTCAAAGCTTAATGAAAGCGCACTTGGAATCTTCGAGAAAAAAGTTGTGGTTCCACCTGCGTTGATGGTTCATGGAGGAGAATGTTTAACTAAACGAGCTGCATAGCAACACGAAAAAAAATACAAATACTTGGTGCAACAAATTTTCATTATAAAACCACACAAAGCTTTGAGCATTTTTGTGCCTTACTGAATTGTTTTTCCAAAATGCCTACGTTTTGTATCTATAATACTTCAGTAGTTATACATATCATATTAAATAGTTATACTCGTACCTTCAAATCGGAGGTGTCCCACTTTGATGGACTATAACATTAAGGAGGGTGAAATCGTGAAAAATGTTAAAGTCCTGGACTACAACAGGGATTTTTTAAGCTAGAAATGCCAAGACTAGTTAGGTCCCACTTCGATAAGGTGTCCAATTTGTATTTATTAATGGGATATGGTTAGGCTATTTAAGAAGAGCCATGGTCCATTCTGATTGCCTTTGAAGTACATGTGCGTAAAACTCTAAAAGGTAACTTTTCCAGGACGTGCAGGGTAATGAAGCTGCTTGTGCCTAAGCAGCTAGTGCGACATTCATGGAAATACTATAGAATTTGTTCTAGTGATTATATCTTTTCTTCATCCTTGCAGCTTCTACAGGAGTCATTAGTGAAAATACATATTCTTCAGGCCATGTTTCCAATGAAACAGTGTCGGGTTATTATGCCGACGAGTATCCGAATTTTGCTCCTATCAAGAAGCAAGTTTGAGCATTTAGAGTCGATTACGGGCCATAAGCTGCGGGTTATCACATAACCTCCAGCTATTGCTCCACAGCCATATTTATGATAAAGCTATCTTTAATGTTCTCAACTGCATTTAAGGGCCTGCTTATCTGCAAGCGTTATAGCAAAGCTGTCCCTGACCACCAGTTTGTCTGCCGTTTCGTTCCCTTCTACTCCTGTGTATCCAGGGACCCAGCCGAGCAAAATTAATAGTCCTATGTGCAAGTTAGCGATTTTTTACATATTTTGAGTTTATGAGATTGGAGTTCAGTGCTTTAAGTGCTGATTGGCTGTCCACGCACGCACTGCTGCTAATTCCATTGCTAAGACAGTTTGCGCCACATTTTTAACCGCCTAGATCTCAGCTTGGGAAACACTGCAGTAGTCCGTTAAATCTTAAAACCGATTAATGCGCAATGCCTCTGAGAAAACTACTGCTCCCATTCCTTGCTCCGTCTTCGAGCCTTCTGTGAAGATGGCTTCACTTATAATGATAGTTTTAAGCTTTCATTACCGAACTCTCTGTCGTCCTGCTTGATAAAAGATGTTCATTAGTCACGCGTCTCCCGATGCGTCCATATTCCGCTCTCTCAGTCTAAAAATCCCTTTGACTGCAACGTTCTTTGTGTAGAGGTTGGATGTGCCAGACCAGTGGCCTATTTCACCAACTTACAAATTGTAATTTACAAGCACTTTTTCAACAAATTTGTTGAAAAATCGATTTATTCTGTTTCACAAAATATTTGTGCTACAAAATTGTAGTTGTAGTTTACAAAGGGAAATTTGTAGAAATTTCATTATTTCCGTTTCACCAAAAGTTAATTTTCTTTGTTGCTAACAAGTACAAATTTGTTGAAATTCATATTTTTTTGTAAGTTTGTGTCTCACGAAATCAAGAAATTTTACAAATTTGTTCAGTTGCTGAAAATTTCTTACAGTAGAAAGATCGTGTGTCGATTTAATGACAATATGTATTTTTCGAAAGAAATCCCATTTCAAACCTAAAAATGTCCTTACGTCGAAGGCATAGTAGCACCGATAGTTATATAAGTGAAGATTTTGTGCCTAATAGACCACGAAAAATATATCGTCCGCGAATTAACTATGAAACTTCAGATTTGTTTTCAACGAAAAGTTTCGGTTAAAATGTGTTAAGGCAGAGGAAATAATAAGACACATTGGACCTAGGATGGCAAATGAGTCTGAAAAAAACTTTTCACTGACACCGACACAGCAATTTCAAACGGCTTTACATTGGCTTGGAAATGCTGGACAGTATCACGGGATCGCAGACATGCACGGTATATCTAAATCTATCCATCGTGTTTGTACAGACATTATTGATGCTTTCTTTGAGAATACTGTGCGTTGGCCAGAAGAACACGAAAGCATTCGTGAACGGTTCTTTAATATTGCCGGTAAATATAATCTACCTTACAAATCCATGTACTTGAGATTATGATTATTATTTTCTTAAGGTATGCCATTTGTTTATGGATGTATCGATGGAAGGCTAATTAAAATTGATCCACCTAACGAGTTCGAATCAGCGTATGTCGATAGACACGGCAACCACTCAATTAATTGTATGTTGGTTTGAGGTCCCGACTATACATTTTAAAATGCATACGTTAATTGGCCCGGTAGTGTTCACGATGCGCGAGTACTCCGAAGAAGCCCGTTATTTTCAACATTTGAAAACGGATTTCGGCCTTTTCCTCACTGCGTTTTACTTGGGGATACAGGATATCCGTTAAAAGATTGGCTGATGACACCGGTCACAAGAACGTCATCTCCAACAATCGATCGCTATAATAGAGCCCATAAATCAACGCGAAGGATCATAGAGAATGCGATCGGTATTCTATAAATAAAATTTCCTTGCCTCAACCATTTGACGGTTCAACCAAGAGGGGCAATTCAAATTATAAAGTGCTGCATAATTTTGACGAACATTTCCCGAAAAGATGAAACCAATGACATCATTGAATTGCCAATAAGCGATGAAGTAGAAGAAGAAAACCTACATGATAACTTTGACAACTTGTTTATTCATTTTTGTCCTTGATGTTATCAGTTAGAGAGCTTACAAATTTGTGAAAAGTAGTTGTTGTTTACAACTTTGCAAAGTAAATGGTGAAACGGCTTTTTGTTTGTATTTGTAAATAACAAATACAATTTCCCTCAATTTTTTTCTCTTTTTTACAAATTTGTTGGAATTAAGTTTGTAGTTTGTGAAACAGAAAATCAGTAAACAAATTTGTAAATGTAATCAACAAATACAAATTTGTAATTGTACTTGTAATTTGGTGAAATGGACCACAGATCGCGGTGTAGATTTTAGTGCACCTGTTATGCCTACGCGGGCCATTCCTTGCACTTTGATGTGATTTTTTAGGTGTGACTTTCGCTGTGTACGATCAATGTACGATATGTGGTTGCACGTCCCTTTTCGTTTCAAAAGCATTCTTGCATAAGTGTTATATGATATCCCTAAAAAGTGTTGAACCGTAAATCGATTATTCGAAGCTCACAAAAGTTATGGCTCCGATTCAGAGAAAAAAACGCCTGCGGTCTCAACCATCAATATGCAGAGCAAGTAAATCCTAAGTTGTTCACATTGCAACAACCGTCGCAGAAATATCGTCGTTTGCCAACAACTTTATTTGAAACTTTTGCAATTGCCCTAAGTGCTAAGCAACTAATTTAACTTTCGTACCTACTTATCCATCGCCACCCTGAGGACTACCTAACTAAACCTTAGAGAAGCTTCTGAAATACATGAATTTTCTATTATTGCGAATCATTGCATCTAATAAATTACAATTTCGGTTCGCTGCATGCATCGCCGACTACGATATTGTAATTAAGCCGTCACCTCATCGCCATATCACTGCATGTGCGGTTATTGTAACCACGGTGATGCCAACATCGCCCACCATCACCAGCATCCTTTTCAAAACATTCCAATCAAGAATTTCCCATGAAATTGAATTTTCGCATGTAGTAACCTTCATGATTCCGAAATTCACATGTGATGAGTGTTGACGTTATTAAATTTTGAAATTCCGTTTCCCGGACAACGCTTTGTCCGAAAGTACTGAAATATCGACTGCAATTAAAATGCAGAGTGAGATTCAACTTTCATCGATGGGAATAGGTAGAGCCATCCTAGCGCGTGTGCCCTCCCGGTGTGTAGATAATTAAAGTTTCTTTGTAGAATGAAATGTCCCTGTGAACATGTAGTAGCCAAGCGCACAAACAGGTTCTGTCATTGATTGACGGATTTATTGAAGAAATGCTGGGTATGTGGGCCTGATTCGGCTCCTTTTGGGAATACATCGAGTAGTGTTTCCTCATAATTTTCAGTGTAGTTCTCGCTCTAATAGGGTTGAATGTTGGCGGCATCGCTGTGCTGATTGAGGTTAATTTCCAAAAGCTAGCTGAACTGCAGTGGTCGCGAAAATGCCTTTTATAGCGTCCAAGCCTAATTATTCAGGGCTCCATGCATTGCTTATTGTATTTTCATAGTTGATAGTGTTCTTAGAACTAATTATTTTTGCTTTGGCTGCTGGAATAACGATATGGTTATGGCAACAGCGGAAACACGGATGGTTTCGCTGAACCCGGATGGTTTCGCTGAACCTTGTGTTCAATTAGCAACGCTGTACCCAGAAGATGTTAACCGCTGATATATAACATCACATGGGAGGGAAACGTTTACAACTTAGGTTTATATTGAATTTTTTTTTACTCGAGGAGAGTGGAGCCCATGCCTCCTGATTTCACCATCAGATTTCTCAGAACGAGACAAAAGGTGGAAGAACTTCTTAGAGAACTGAACATTTATAAAAAAACACATTTTTTTAAATTCTTCTTCTTTAGTTCTTTTTGTGCTTTTTAGCTTTGAAGCAGAAGATTAAATGATGAATTATACGAGTTATGCAGCGATATGGCTACGATATGTGGAGCGAATGAGTACCAATGTTCCGGCTCATTGGATTCGAGGGACACCGCAGTAGAGAAAGGTCTCACAATAGGTGTTCCGCAGCAATAAAAAGTGTTTCAATTCGAGCTCTGAACAAACTTAAGGAAATTATCGAATTTTTATTTTAATAATCGAAAATTTTATGTATCTCATTATTTATGAACAATAATATCCATTGAATGATTGCCTCTGAACCTTCTGCAGTTTTTCCTAAATTTTGAGCTGTATATCGGTATATCAGCTATAACTTGGCGGACGTTGGTATGCAGTTGCTACAACATTTCGGATTTGCTATTGGAGACACAACTTTCAGCGTAACCCCACAAAAGGAAATTTAACGACGTTAATTCGCATAATCTTGCCAGCCAGTTGACATCACCATGGATGTAGGTATGTGTAATGGTCAAAATCCGTCAAAGGGAGCCACCATAAGACAAGCCAAAAAGCTACGAACGCCGACGAATCGACAAGTCTGGGTCTCCGGCCACACTTTCACTTAAGGCAGCAATATTTTTGGCGGAACGGACGCCGGCCGCAATGATACACAGGACTTACCATATCTACAATAATTCCAGTCTCTTCAAATTTGTTCCGTAAATTTCGATACACATTTTGTACCGAATCGTTATTTCTGTTGAACAATGGAACAATTTTAACGCGTTAAGCAGTGGTTAAACGATTCATTTGGTAAATTTGACATTTTGAAAAATGGTGTTTATTGACAGCTGCTTTATTTTTAGTGCTGCCAACATAGAAAGCTTGAATTTGATCACCATTTAGAAAGGGTAACCAAGCAAATTTGATTTGCTTAAAGATTTGAGTATTAAAGTCAGCTGGAATGGATAGCAACCAAGTTTTATTTTCGATTTTTAGAGTTTTAGAAAGGAGAAAACAATCCACTTCGCCACACTCAGGTCACCACAGACCCATTGCGATACCCATGCGAGGAAAAGATCCCTTACATGTGGAGCCTAACCTGTAAAGAGAGTTACACAAGCATACAAGCGTATGAGTGTTTTTACTTATTGCACTGGTAATACAAACAATCCTGCGGATTTGACAAACCTGAGAATGCCGTTTACCTAGTGCTAGTTGCTCAATGTCCTGAAATAAGTGCCTACCGAAGAATTTGTTTATTAGATGGTATTGACCTCCTTGTAGCCGTAATCTCCACAAAGGGCTTCTCGTGTGAGCCGTAGCCTTTTCAAATGGTGCTGCAGAGTCTTTTCCCCCTTGATTACTCATATTATTGTAGAGAAGGATTTCCTGTCTTTTTGTAAAACTCTGTCGGTCTTTTACATATGTGTTGAACAGTGGCCATAATTTCCTTGTTATAGTAGAAGTGGTCAAGGATCGCCATCAATTGTTCGACTATGTTAATGATTTTCCGCTGCTACATGCTTAAGCGTGCAAGGCGCGATGTTTACTGAGTTGCCGCCGTGTTCTATATCTAGTACCAAGCCTTCACTTCTCCTTCCCTGCTAATCCTTCATGTCCCAGGACCCAGCAGAGACTTACCTTATGCTGCGTTTCAAGAATCTTGATCAACATTTCACAAGTTTCGACTTTATTTACATAGCAGATATCGCTCTTATCGCTGCCGACTTAGCACATTGAGATGCTTTGCAAAAGAGAAATGTCCTCTTACAAGGCCAGTAAGTTGTCATTAGTCTTTTCTGCTGAAAGGCAGTAACAGTTAGACTAATATCTTACGGCTGTTCAAGATCATCTGCTTAGTCTGCCCGCAATCTGAAGAACAGTTTCACGCACATTTGTGTACGTAAAAAAATGTATCGTTATTGGAGGATCTGACTGAGGGCACAGAAAGACCCAATGTTTATTCAGGTTCTGATAAATAATACTTAAAGCATTATCTATTAATCTCATAGGAGGTCTCATTCATCGGGAACTTAGGATTCAAGGAGTCTTTCCAAACTGGAATAATTATGGAAGTGGTCAAAGGGTGGAGAGGGCTGGTTTACGCTGCAGACGCCGATATTCCGACCCCTTCATCCATTCTTTTCCAATAGAGCCGATGGTCATTAGGATAGCATAGGTCTCAGCTTGAAAAACTGGTGCATATTTATGTAACGTGAAATGAAGTCTTATGTTATTGTCCCCTATGAAGGCACCAGCACCAGCAGCCCCTTGGTATGGAAGCGAATGGTTTAAATCCGGCTGCATACAGATCCTGGCTCAGTTTTTAGCCCTAGACAGTCTAAAACGCAAGGAAGTCGACATTTGATTTGCTCAACAGCCGTTATCATAAATAACATTGCATATCCACGAGTCCAGAATCGTAGAGAAGGTTGAGGCATCTTCCTTGTTTTCTTGCAGGTTAAGGTTCTTCCTTTTAGTTAAGGGATAGTTATAATCGTGACATCGTAGGTTTGGAACCTTCGAGATTGCACCAGTTGTTTGTTTTGTTTAAGACATTTTGAATACATCTGATAAAGACGGATTCTTGTTTACCTTTTATTACTATCGCAGTCATATGCATAACCTTGAGTAAGAGTCCAGAGTTATTTTAGAGTTGGTAGTCTACAATGGCCCAAGAGTCTACACCTCCTTGTGGATAATCTTTGGTGAAATTTATGAACCATGCAGAACAGATAAAATTTATTTGGTGGTTTACAAGTCACATCGATGCCTTAGCCATTGATGGCAGATTTGAGAGACCAAGGACGGTGTTGCCAAATGTTCTAAAGATGTGTATCTACGAAGGCAGGGAGGACCATTTCTCTGCTCAAAAGAGACTTGTCAATCCTGTCAATAAGGTGGCGCAAGAATGTATTGTTAAGTATGCCAATTGGAGGTTATTGCGTTCTATTTTAGGAGGTATTGTGCTCGATTCTTTGTAATTACTTGGCCAACTTTACTACATTTATATGCCTAGCTTTTAACCATCATTTGTGTTGTGGGTGTTATATTTTCGCACGTCCGGAGGGGACCTACAGTTTAATACCGTGGTTGGGAAGCTTCTAATGGCAATAATTACTCGTGGACGTTTTTTTAGATACTTGCGAAAGGTGGAAAACTTTTTGGTGTTTTCTCGGATTCAATCGTCGAACTGCCGCTTAGTAGCCCAACGCACTAACCACTGATCCACGATGCCAAACATCTCAAATGAACGTGTTTATGTACCTTGGGTAAACATTTGGGCAAAAGAAAGCTATCGGCAAGATGGGTGCCACATTTCCTCACAGTTGGCCAAAAAACAAATGGATTGACTATTTCGAAGTAGGGTTCCAGATTCAGATTCATGTGTAATCTATGTACGTGTGATTTCAAGGATGGGGTATAGTGTTGTGGGATTCGCGAAATGTAATCTTCGTTCATTAGCCAAGAAGGGGAACCACGGTTATACTATCCTTCACCACGACAATGAACCCGTTCACACGCCTGCCAAATTTGTGAAGCTTGTCAAACTGCGCCACGAACTGAATCCTCATCCACCCTGTTCCACAGATTTGGTTCTTTGAGACTTTCCTTCTTTCCAAATATGATTCACCTTAAACGACGAGGTAATCCGTTAATTTAAAGCTTAATTTACAAAGAAATCTTGAAAAACAATACCAAACTTCCATTAAATAGTCATGGACATATTTAACTGGCTTTATACAAACTACTGCACAACACCACTTCTTTGAATAGACGCACCTACAGGGTTTTTTTTTTTTATTTTTTACAAATGTGAAGTGCATCCAAACCCATAAAATACGTGTATTGTCCAATCGAAGACACTGTTTTAATATCGGTTGATTGAGTCTGATCTGTCAACCTCAGATCCCCATAAAAGGACACACATCCGTTTGCCATTTATTATTCATGCTGTGCTAAAAGGTTTGTATATGGAAAAGCACTCAATTACTCTGCCCTACGGTAACTAATGGAAGTCCACTGGGGCGGTCTCTTCGAACCAGACGCAAATAACGATATCCTGCTGTGATTTAATTACGAAAAGCAACTTAAGGCGGAAAACGTTTACAAAAATGGACATGTATTACCCTTTTTATGGCATGATGCTGTAGTTGGTTGAAATGCTATAGGAGGCTTATAATCCGATTTATATAAGATTAAGGTCGCATTATTCCGTCGGGCTGCGTAACAAATTAATAGGGAGGGTGACTTTGATTTGGTACAATTAAACCAGTACAATACTGCGAACTATAAAGGGAGCAAGGTCGCTGTAAAGTATCTGACATAATGCGCAAATAAAAAGATTCCACTTTGTTTTTCGGTCAAGTAAGCAGTTACAAGGAAGGATGGTTCATAAAATGTTTATTTTGATTACCGAAAGGTCAGTGATTAAGGAAATGGAAATTGAAACAAACCTTCAGCTTAACCTTGAAATAAATTACATGGAAATGCGATATGGTGTTATGTACGGTTTTATAACCCACACCTACAAATATTCCACCAAAAAGGAATTTATGCTCACTTAATTAGGTAGTGCCATCGTTCAGAGTGGTCCTAGGCCTCAACCCAGCTATAAAGCTCTCTCCAGTTGCGCACACCAAGCTGATTCAAGTCCCTTTCTACATGTACACGCCACGTATTTGGAGACCTTTCTTTACTGAACAGTCCCACTGAGGTAGATTTGAAAACTTTCCCGGCTGAAGGAAGGTATGTTGAGATTTTTGTTGCGTTAAACAATTAGACCCAGTTTGTTAATAAGCCCACACGTATACCAGACATTGACACCGCCTTGTTTCTTAGCTCCCATCCTAATAGATACAATATAAATGTATTGTCGCCTCTAGGTTCGTCAGACCACTGTGTCATATCAGCTTATTGCTCATACTTCAACCACTCAGTTAAAGAGCAAACTCCTGGAAGAACTGTATGGCTTGAACTCTTTCTTTAAGTGTTCTAACTGGTCGCTTTGTTTCCTCGATAGCGACGTGGATGCCGCCGCCGATATGATCACAAACACCATCCTCCTTGGCACGAGCCAAAGGGAAATGTGTGGTACGACTTGAGCTGTAAGGAGGCTATCAGGTTGAGGGAGCTAAATTTTCGGTTTTATAAGGCCGATTCATCTAAGGAAAACCAAAAAAATAAATGAGCCAGAAATGACTGCAATACCCTCAATAAACGTGTCAAATTCTCATATTACCAAAAGTTGAAGCAAAAAATACTACAATGTCGCAAGGGTAGTAAAAACTTTTAGTCATTTGTGAAAAATATAAAAAATTCGTCCTCGTCATCAATCCCGACACTTATTTACAATGACATTCCAGCATTTTGCAGCCAACTCGTTACTTCCAGATTGTGCCTTGTTGATTGTTGACCTGTACTTGAGAGCGTCGAATACCCCATGACAAAACCACTGCGTAAGCTTTTCATCTGTCCTACTCTCCAGCACTCTTCCCGAGTATGTGGAAAACACCATTTGTCCAGCATGTCGCTTAAAAATGCGAATTTTCGTCTTTCGTCTCCCCTTCTTTCCAAGGTCATGGGAACGCTAATAATCCCTCAGCTCATGAAATATTTTGTTTTACGAAAACTCTTCAATTACCGGCTGGTACGGTTTTCGTAGCAGAAGATTCACTGGTGATGTGATGGCAAATCTTACCGAAAAGTGAAACCAATCTCTTCACCACTTTGACAGAGTTTGGCATCCAGCTCTTTTGTCGAAAATACGTGCGTTTCTTCTTCAATGGATTAGAAATTACCTTTCGTCTTGAACGGTTACAAGATTGCAATCCACCATATAAATACTGGTGTTCTCCAAGGCTCCGTTTAGTCTCCGCCTCTCTTTCTTATCGTCATTAATAATCTCTTGTCTGCAACTTCTAATCCAATACACCCCTTTGCTGACAACAGTACCCTTTGCTTCTGATATTCGTTTCCAGATTCACGTCCTTGCTCATCGGATGGAACTGGAGCGGCAGCGTATGTTAAGCTCATTCAATTCTGACCTTGACAGCATAATCAAATGGGGTACAAATGATAGAGTAGAATTTAATGCTTCGAAAATTCAATGCTGTATTCTGTAATTTAAGTCGCCAGCCATTATCAATGAATGGCACTTGCATCCGCGCAACCGAAAGACTCAGTATTCTCGGTATGTGTATTAATGACAACATACGTTGGAAGGACCACATATTCGACGACGCCAAGAACGCTGCTAAATGTCTAGGATTCCTTAAACGGTGCAAGAAATATTTCACCCCCTCTGATCTGGCTTCTATATATAAGACGTACATCAGCGCCAAGCTCGAGTACAACGTCCTGTCTGGGCCGGTGCAGCCAAAACCATATTGCAGCAGCTAGATAAGACTCAAAACCGTGCGTTAAAACTGATAGGGGACAGAAACATCGTCGAGTCAATAGACTCGCTTGAACATCGCAGAAATGTTTCTTGCCTCTCTTTGTTCCACAAAAAATCCTCCAGCGAAATAGCCAGTTGCATTCTACCCCTTCAACAATTCTCTTGCAATACTCGTTACGACATGAATGCTCATCAGTTTACCTTAAAGCTATTTTCGGACGTACTGTGAAATACAGAGATTCTTTCCTGAGCCGTACAACACTCACGCGGAATGCTTAACCAAGCTCTATTTTTCGCTCTCATTACAACCCGCAAACACTTAAAACCAAGGTGCATCGGTATCTCCTTTCTTCTCTTCCTAATTTCCCCACCGTCCGCGCTTTGTTCTAACATTATAAGAGTGTTCTCAACACCATGATGGGCGCGTGAATTAAAAAAAAATGTGGTAAGTTAGGTGGCCATAAGATTGGTGTTATATGGCCAAGGAAATAGTGCACATTCCTAAGTCGTAGGATGGTGAACGATCCTAAGTCGTTCTAAGGCGTCCTATCTCTAGCACATCGACATATGCAGCAGCATTAGCTCGAAGACTCTGTGAGAAAAAGTTGAGAAGTACAACATGCTGTCTACTTCAAGGACCATCAATAAATAACCGTCATGGGAATCATGCCTTTCATATCAAATACTTTTCGTATGTACATGGCTTTAAACTGTATGCTACTTTCATTGGTGTGAAACATATAACACGCACAACAAGAATGGTCGCGAGAAGCTATTTCGCCTAGTACTTGTTTTTTTTTTTTGAATCCGAAGGAATACAGGTGCAATCATCCCACAAACATGTTAACTTTTCGAAAAATTGGCCAATTGAGGCACAGTGTTGAGGGTTTCGTTAAGAAGTTAATCTGTTAGTTCATTCTTCCATAATTACTTACCTACTTAGACGGCACTGGTGTCCATCCGATCTACATGTTCCAGTCATATAAGTAGTTGACTTCAGACTCTTTTGGGCAAATCGGTGTCGCTGGTCTTCCCCTAGAGTTAGTCAATACATCTTCAGTGTTACGTGTCCTTTTTTGTCGACAGCACGAGCTAGTTGTTTTGTCCTCACGTATCATTGAACCCATATTAGTCGTTTCCGCTTCCGAAGACGAGAAATTGTACGAGTGATTGTACGGTCTTTTGAAAGATTGGTCTTAGTTAATGGAGCAGCGTGCACAAGCTGGCGAATTTGCCAAGAATGCCAAAACTGAATATAAAGAGCACCATACAGCTCGGCTCTATAAGTGCTGGTAGACTTAGACGTAGACTTAAAATCGGTGGATAGATGGGTGTATCGACTTGACATTCATGGGTTTTCTCCAAAACCTGCAGCAGTGTAAATTTTTGGTCAATATTTGACTTTGCTGGTCTGAAAATAGGCTGCTACAGAGCAATCAGCTATTTGACGAAGAGCTTCAAAAGCTCACACAATACAACAGGTAAAAGCGCATGCACGATGTTAACAACACTTACAAATATGTACTCTACAGTTGGCACAATTTAGGTTAGGTTAGGTTGCATCAGCAAGGGTGCGGTCTCACTCGGGTCTCAGCGGATCCATTGTGTTCCCCCGGTCTGGGATACCTGTAAAACAAACGCCAGTGTGAGATACCTGTAAATAAAAGAAAAAGAAAAGGAGAAGAGAAATAAGCAGTGGGTTAGCTGTTTAGTTAGTAGCAGGGGTGGCCCTCCTGAACCAGCCCGATTTCATGATGAATTTGCTAGTTCACTAAGGTCTTTGAACTGTGGTTTTCCGAGGGTTGAGAGTCTGGTTCTGAAGAGGCTTGGGCATTCGCAGAGGAAGTGTGTTGAGTTTTCCTCTACGTCTGTGTCGCCACAGCCTTTGCATAGGTCGGTGGTGCTGATTCTCATTTTCCTGAGATGGGCCGCCATTGAATTATGGCCAGTAAGGAATCCAATGAGGAGTGACAGCTGTGGTCTGTTTAATGATAGCAGTTCTTTGGTCCTCTTTTTGTCAAATTGGGTCCAAAGTTTTCTAGAGACTCGGCATGCGTTGATGGTGTTCCACCTTGCGTTGGCCTTATTTAAGAAGTCTGTAGAGATTTTGGACATGAGGAAACTGATGGGCAATAGTACAGTACAATAGTTATCTGCGTGTAGGTCATCTAATTCTGACCCTTTCCTGGCCAGTTTGTCGGCCATCTCGTTCCCGTGGATACCCATATGGCCCGGGATCCAACAGAGCTAGATTTTGTGTCTCGTGCTGATGGATTTCCTCTTTGCATCTTCGGACCAATTTAGATTTGGTGGTGATGGAGGTTATGGCTTTGATGGCTGCTTGGCTGTCTATGTAAAAGTCAACCTGTCTGTTGTTAATTTAAGGGGTTCGTTTTTTAAGGATCGGACCAACAATGCTAAGGTTCCATTCATTATGCATACTTTCCGATCATATTCTGCAAATGAATTAGTGTATAGGTACTCCTTACCTGTTCATCTCAGAGCTCTTTACACAGTAAAATAGGTAGGTCGTCAGTTCCTGCAGCTTTGTTGGATTTAAGTTTCAATATTTCCATCCTCAGTTCACCAGGTTGGTTGGACGCAAGTGTTGGTTATCATTGTCTAGATTGAATGGTTCACTCTGTCTAAAAACCGTTATAGAGTCTGCAGAATTGTTCTGTGCATATCCCTAGAATCGAGAACGTTTCTATTATAAGGTTTCATTGTTCTTCGTTGTTCGGCACATTCTTTTAGGCCTTTGGTAAAATTTTCGAGCATCATTCCTCTGTTTTCTAGATCGCTCACTTTTCACGCTTTGTTCCAAAATATTCTTAAGGCGCTAGATCTGTCGGAGGCAGAGCCAAAATTGTTTGATGATGTGTAAATGAATTAGGAAGGGTATTCGATTAAATCTACTGCACAACTTTTCGCCATTTGTATATTTCAGTGAAGGTGGAAATGCAAACACGTTCAAGGCAAATTATATTTCCAACGAATAGTGGCACCAATTGCAAAATTTACCACAAGTTTAATTCTTTACTTGTTTTCTTTCGTTTCCAGTGATTTTTTTTTCTTATTTTACTCTGGTCTTTTTTAAAAAGCTTTTTCTTCATAATAAATTGAACTCAAACGATTTTACAATCGGTTGGATATAAATTAATCATTCCACCCTACATAACTTGTTGGGTAAATTAGTTACACTTGAGTAAGCCCTTCTCATGTCAAAGTGTTTTTTATGCATTCAGATTCATTCTTTGCTGTACTTTCGTCCTTAAGAAAATTTAAATGTCTCTTAAAAGGAGTTGGAGAGTTTTCCAGTACAAGAAAGGTTGTCTTTAGACATCATCTGTAAATATAAGTTATGGTTGTGGAAACTCTATCCCGACCAAGAGCACAGTGCAGTGATACCTTTCATGAGACAGCTAAAGCACATGCAAACCATAATACAGTAGTAAATGGCATCAGGGTAGAACCAGAATGGAAGGAAGATAAAAAAGTGGTGGCAACCAAAGCAACATGAGCACTAAAAGTGTGCAGAAATCTTTCAAGCAAAACCTGGGGATCCAACCCAGCCACACTGAGATGGATGTATACCATGATGATCAGTCACGTAATAACGCACAAAGTATTACATTTGCAATACTGTTAGATAGGCAGGCCGCCATCAAAGCGTTAAGCTTTCATGAAACCTACTGAGTGAGAAACATAGTCACCCTCTGACGGGTACCATACCACGTGGGAGTTTAGCGAAATGAAACAGCTGATAAGGTAGCAAGGAAAGGCTCAGACACCGCCTTTTACCAGCCCAAAGCCGTTCTGCGGACTGTGACCGCATACGATACAGAAACAGCTAAGGAAGGAGGAAAACTGCAAAAAAAAAACTTGGAGAGAAACTTCCTAAGCTTCGACAGGCCTAAGAGCATCTCGGGAATTACAAACCGAAAACGCATTCTTCCAGACGTCCTTACGGCTGACTGCAAACTTAAGGAAGAGCACACAAAACTAGGTATAGAACAACGTGCAGACTGCAGATTTGGCGGAGATTTCAAATGGAGCACTAATCCACACAAGAAGGAAACACGTGAAGGCATATCAGCTATCAGAAGATGATCTACCATCTTTGGATCCACTCCAGATATTTCGGTTCGCCAAGGAAATTGGGCTGGAGGTGGTGCTTGAAGTCGAGTATCTCATAGACTAGTGCACCTAGATAGATACGTAAATAGGCAGAAGCATGGAATCCGGAATACCTTAAGGGTTTCACCCCTCCAGCGAAGCAAAACAAAAAGCCTCGCAGAAGCTTTATGCTTCAGCAATGCAATGAAGCATGGACTCTAACACAAGCGGATGGAACTTATCTCGATTGAAAAGCCCAGTTGTATCAATGGAGTGTGGAGAAAAAGAGTGAATAACGAACTTTACGGGTGCAGCAGGATGTGATGGGATGGCTGGGACACGTAGAGCAGATGGACCGGCTCGTAGAGTCTTTGAATCTGCCCCAGAGGGACAATGCAGCAGTGGAAGACCCTACTTGAAATTGAAATTGAAATTGTTGCAATGGCGGACGGTTTTTGTCCAATATTTTAAAGCACGCAATAGAGAGCGTTGTAATCACTAGCTTATAATCCCGATATAACCTATACCCTGGCATTCGCTTAGTTGATTATCGACAGAAAGCTCCCTCTCGGCTGTCTTTAACTGCAGTTCCTGATACCTACGCTTCTCCAAATGAAAAGAATTAAAGAGCGGTCGGTGAAAGAAAAGGCCTATGGTTAATACTATTTCCAAAAGGTATAATTGAGAAGATTCTTGGATGTTTGTCAGGTTTCGCAAGAGGTGAGAACTGTAAAACAGGTTTTGCTGTTTTCTTGGATTCAAACGTCCGCCACGGCCGGAACCTGCAACCTTCAGATTATTTATGGAAATTAATTTCATTCAAATCAGAGCTGCGGTTAGCTTGGCAGTAGCCAATCCTGTCAGCGGTCCTTGCCGATTATTTATGGTACTATTTGACAACCAGCTTGGTGGACGTACTACTTTCTTAGTTAGACGGCGCTATAGTTCGTAGTGAAATTGGACCTCAACAAACAAGCATCTCCAGTTCGTCCGGTCGTTAGCTAACTGCCTCCAGTTGCGCACTCCAAGTTCCCTACTAGTTGTTCTACTTGTGCGCGCCACCTTAGGCGAGGTCGCGCTCTACTGCGTTGGCCCTCCGAGTAGGATTCGAAGAACCCTGCGTTTTTTGGACTTTCTAAGTAAATAAAGCGAGTTTTTATTCTCTCCAGAGAAGTGTGACTGATGTCCAGTTGTTGTACAGCTGTCTACGACGAATTGAGGTTTAGTGTATTCACTAACACTTTGGCCAACAGCACGCGAATGGCTTTTAATATTCATAAGCACGACAGTTTCATGAACTCTCTTTATGAATTTTTTAGACCATACCTTCAAGAGCCTTCATTCAACTAAAAACTTTTTCGACTTAAAATTATTTTCAAATTTCTCACAGTTCCCGCAGCACTAAACTCACTTTGGAAACATGTTTCTTAAATCCTGCGTTTTTCTGACAGCATCGAATTAACACTTACTTCAAAAAGAACCTAACAGATGGCCCACCCTTCATAAAGAGAGACTTTACAAACTTTTTCTCTGTTAAAGCTGAAAAACTAGTCGATTTATTATTCGAACTTTGTTTACAGTTTTCTTCTTTTCTTAGACTTAAATGACTATGAACGTACATGGAAAACAGCTTACGAAAATGTGGCGTTTTGAAAACTTTGGTTGATTACTGATGACTTGTTTAGTCCGTGGTTATAAAGTTGTAGCAAACAGTTCCCGATTCGAATGTTTAATTCCATAAATGATCCTTAAAAGAGAAATGTTACATTATATAGCCAAAAAATTCAAAAATAACTTACGCCAAAAAGATGAAACATATAAAATACAATCCTGTACTAAGTAAATTAAATACTCCAGGATTGTACGACAGAGTCTGACTATACAGAAATGTGTACAAAGTTGCTGCTGCAAATTGAGATGCTGATTCCAAAACATTCGATAATGAAAATATCTTTCCTGCAATTTAAAATTTTTGAACTACAAATGTCATCACAAAGGACAAAAGAAAAAACAAAACCCACCCAAATCCGTTTTTGGTACTATGTTCGACACAATCGTTCTACACATTGGATTAGCTATTGCCTTGAAAACTCCAAAGCCTACTCCCAAGTACATGTGCCACGGCACACTCGCTACTCCCTTCACCAAGGCACTCAAGGTGGAACTGGCGATTGCAAGCAACGCCAAAGTCGTAACGGACACTTTGAAAATCTTCAAAGTTTAGATTTTTAATTTTATAGCAAAATTTATAGGAAGTTTATCCGACCTTTCTCATGATGAGCATTCCTATAATATTTCCACAAATCGGCACAAATGTCACGGTTGTCTCGTATATCGTAAAGTCCCTTACAGTCCATTGGAATTTCTGTCTTACAAACAAGTAAAATACAGTACTAGCGCCACCTATGGAATACAAATTTACTCTTTCGTGTATTCCTTACAACTACAGGACTTACCGAAGGCAAAATGCGATAGAAAGAGGGTTGAAATAATTAACCAGACCATTAGACGGGCATGATTTTCTCTTGGTTTGAAACACGTTTCCAACATTTCAAGAATTGGATTCCGCGTAGGTTCAAATTCTGCTGCACTAACCTCCTCTGCTTCTCTTAACGGTAGGTCATTACGTAGTTTGAGACTCTCCGGAACGCAGAAGATAATGTAGAGTGTTGATAGCACAACGACAGAAGCTGAAATAGTGAACACTGTTAAAGCACTAGTGACTGCGTAGATATAGCTGGAGGCAAGCGATCCCGTCATCAACCCTATGTAAATTGAAGCCTCTAGAAATGCCATTCTGTTAAATACTACAATAATGTACATACGTTGAAACGATATAATTAATAGAACTCACCGAATTGGCCTTTGCTCGACGGTTGTCGTATCTGCGATGTAGCAAAAAATTGCAATTCTATAGACACAACCGCCGCCAAGAATTGAGTCCGGAATAACAGACAGGATGTAGTACCATGGATTTATGAGGTATTTTGACGATAGAAAGCAAATTATCGATGTTATGATATAAACCATTGAAAATCCTGGCACGCAAAAGAGAGTCAATGTAGTATGTGGCAGGGAAGCTATGCAGACGTGAATCGTCCTTACCTGTAAAAGCGGCCACTAAAAGTGGTTTCCTTCCATTCTTGTCAGACCAAGCACCCACAAATAGTCCAGCAAAAGCAGGAACAGCACTTTCAAGAATAATTTTTGCCATAAAAATTCTCGCGGCATACGGCTGGATTTCAGTCTCTATTTTCTAAAAAGTAAAAATTAAATAAAATGCATTTTTCTAGATTTAATGGAATCTGTACGGTCTTTTCTGATTTGATCTCACTCCATATGCAACAAATTTGTCTATTACCAAACCCATTTAGCTGCAAACCAGCCTCATCGCTGAACACAATTACAACTTCACCACTATTCTAGAGCTCAAATTGCAAAGAAACGACGGAAATAATGATATAACGGCTTTAAAACCTTTCAACTGGATCTGACACAGGCATAGGAAATTGCTGTGGTTCTCATTACGTCACAAACGTCACTCGGACGTTTGTCAGACATTCGCGGGAACTGGGTGAGAGTTTTAGAACGCGGCCTAATTAGAAGTAACCGCATTCGTGAAAGCTTCCATGACAGCTGGTACTGTGACCTGTGAAGCCAACATTTTTGCGATGAATTTCCAGATCAAAATTTGCCTACGGTATCCTGGGTCGCTTGGGAAAAGTGTTTCAATCGAAAATCGTGACCACGAGTCACAATGTCTCACATTTATTGGTCAAGAACCTGCTCGATAGTGTCTTTTAAACCAAGCCAATCTGAATAATTTAAGAAGGATCAACACACACATGTGGCAGAGCAATCCAATCGTTGCCCATATTTAAGATAAGCCTTAAAAGTGACATTCAATTTTGTTGTGCGGCAATTATTCTTTATTTGTGGAGGATCTTGTCACGTGACATCCATTATTTTCGCACCAGAGTGACATAATTTCAAACTCGATAACAACACGGACCACATACCGAAGCAAAAAAAAAACAACAAAAATTTATTGTTACTCAGTAATTGACTGAAAATTATACAATCCAACACAAAAGTGATTGAATCAAATAAACGTGTTTAAATCAATTGACGAAGCATTGCTAAATTTCAAAAGATCCCGGAAATTATTTGATTTCAGAAGTTTGTATTTTTTTTAAATACGATTTGTTGTAGCATTTAAAGTCTATGTTCGGATAAACAGCTTAGCAACAATAAGTCTTTTAAAAAACAATATTTTGTTCCAATTTATACATACAACTATGTATGCACAAGGTGATTACGTTTACAAATTTATTCGTACATATTTCAATTTAATAATATCTACTAAAAATATATAATTATATCATCATGTAGAGAGAGTGATAGGGGAAAAAGGACAAAGGAAAAAACAGCCCTCCTCCCCTATAAAGACTATAAAGAAGCAAATTGTCATTTTACTTCAACTATTGAGTAACTTGTACCTCGTAAAGCCTCGTGGACCTCAAGGCCTTTATGAAATTTTTCTTCTCAAAGAAGTGGGACAGGTTTTTGCGAACTTTGGGACAAAAAAAGCAACTCTTTTACCTCACCATACTAGGCGAGCACGTGGATGGTTCTTGATATGCATAAGTATGAGAGTCTCAAGAACGTTCTTACACCAGTCGCTGAATGGGCTTCATTTCGATCAAATATTCTTTTAAAATATCAAAAACTTCCCTTAACGCAGCACTTACTTCGAAAATAAATTTTCAATATTTTCCAGCACTGTTCAGGCATCAAACGATCCATTTCTTACCGCGACGGCAAGACTACATATCTTTCAATATTTCAATCGTGTTAGTATTGCCAGCTTTGAACAACAAAACACGCATCTCAAAATGAAACCAACAGGTGGCCTAACCGTTTACAATGCACTCTTTTGGCGATCTCAGCCAAAACTTGTGCTTCTTTTAGGAAAGTGAATGTAGCAAGGGACGCATGCCTGGAAAAAACAACTTATCGCATGCTCTCCCTAAGTTTAAAATCCTTTCTGGCTTCGTTTGAAATATTACGAATTCACACGATTAAAGTAGCGGATCAAAGTTGATAATTTTTCGAACTGTTATACAGGACAGACTTAAGTTATGTCATCATTCGTTTAACTTAAACGAACTTCCAAGGAGGTGGACGTCGTAACTTAGTGTGACTACTGTGTGCGAGGTTCTAAGTTCGAAGTTCGAAGATTTTTCACGGTTCCACATCTCTACCACGAGAAAACTTTTCAATTCGCTTTTCGAATATGGCCTTAAGAACTGTAGGTCTCGAATGCTCGCGAAAAGCTAGGGCCTGGACCACATACGGTCTGTTGCGGCAGATATTTGTATTTTTCTTTTAATTTTAAAATTTATCCAAATTGAATTACGAACATAATTTATGAACACTTTACAGAAAATTCTGACACGCGACGCGCCGGCGACATCTTTTCGTTTCCATAAAATGTAAAAAAAAGTTAAACCAATATTTACTTCCCCGAAACCGCAAAGTTAACACTATTAGTTTTGCAAAGCTGATAATTTGATTAATTTTGGCTATTTTTGAAAATAACTTTTGCAGGGTGACAATCAAGTAAGCACTGCTACACCATAACTAAAAGAATGGCGCTAAAATTTGTTGTTTACTTCACAACAAATTTAAGGTCACAATTAATTTAATTATCAGTTCTGCACAACTTAAAAATGGTAATGCTGAGTGACTAACCCGCACATTTATCCACTTGCTTCTAAGCTTATCACTTACTTTTGATTCTGGCGTCGAATTGGCTGTGCCCAATAAAGCGCATATACTCTCGTTGTATAAAAATACTGACGTACATGTTTGGTAGATGATTTGATTCTTGAAGATCGTTCCTTTTTAATTGAAAAACACTAATAGGTAAACAAACGCACACTCTTCTACACAAACATTCTGTTAACCTGATAAACTTAATCCAAACACCAACAATAGCACAGCAGGTTCGATCAAAAACGTCCACTTTTTCTTTAAGCGTGCAAATATCGTAGTGCCTTTTACAGCTGAAGTCTCTTCATCAATTTTTTGGATTTCCGGTATCGAACCCTCCAATAGGGTAGTTGTTCCCGCTACGGAAGTCATTTCCGTTCGTGTACTAAATTCCAACTGGTAGCCATCGGTTTTGCACAACACTCCAAAGACTAGCGTATTCGGCGTGAAATGGTGGAAAAGATTAGTCACTAGGCACGTTCTGTCTGCGATTGATAACTGAGATCGACCATGTGAAACCGCTGAAAATATATTTTCGCAAGAAAGGGAATTCACATTCGCTCAGAATACATAAATAAAAAAAAAGAAAACTTTGTGTGTTCTCTGTATTTATTTACATGGAAATCAAACATTGGCGAACTTAAGATACGAATACATTTTATGGTTTGAACGAGAAGACTTGTGCGAAATCGGGGATTTTTCTAATCGCATGTAAGAACTCCATTTGATTCATTCCTCCAAGGTGTTGCAGGTCCATTTCGGCAAGCAGCTGGCAATAAGATATAAAAATAATTAAGTCGTGATTAATATAATTAAATAATTAAATAAAAAAAAAAAAAATCATTTGAAACCCGCGAAGTGACAATGATTATTAATAAAGTATGGGAGAATGAAAGTATGCACGAGAACTGGATTGCCAGCTCTAAATGCCCAATCTAGAAAAAAGGCGATCTTACGCCAATTTATCGAGACATATCCCTGCTAAATGTCACATATAAGATCCTGTCCAGCGCATTGTAAGAACATCTTAAGCCGTTCTGCACCACATTTATCACCACTTTCCAATGTAGGTTCCAGCCCGTCAGGTCGAACCAT
Source organism: Blera fallax (assembly GCA_946965025.1). NCBI lineage: Eukaryota > Metazoa > Arthropoda > Insecta > Diptera > Syrphidae > Blera > Blera fallax. Next base: position 33,985,467 of record OX337247.1, read on the forward strand.
AGGCAAAATATTCACGCTAAAAAAAAACCCTGGAAAAGCCAAACGACTCGAAACACCATCTGTGTATCGAGTTTAAGACCACGTACTACCCTATACTATGGCCTTTCATGTACACTGCGGCCAGTAAGATCTTTTATCCTGGTCCATATAATTTTAACTTAAGAATTTATATTGAAGCTCTTTATATACATAAGAATAGCTTTAGGCTCCCGCTTTAGGTCCCGCGCCAGGTGGAGTAAACTTTTCCTTGCAGTTCCTTAAGTTTAAGTGTTTTACAGGTGGAGCTTTACGTCATAGAAATATGCGCCGACATCAACCTGAAGTAAGGCATTAAGGGTGCCACCATCCATATACTCATGGACAGTGAAGTCGCGGTTAAAGCTCCCAGCTCCAACTTGATTAACTTCGAATCAGTTTTCTGCTACTTTGATAATTTTGGAAGATTGACTCTAGGCAACAAAGTAAAGCTTTGGCAGGCATGTGTTAAAGGCAACGAATCTGCAGATCTGCTCGCCAGGAAAGGTCCCTCGGTTTGTCCATTGAACCTGAACCCTTTTGTGGAATCTCCGATTCTGCTTTCAAATACAAGCTACACAGTTGGGAAAACGCTGTACTTCAGTGGTTATAGTACATTGGACTACTCAGCCGGAGGTTTGAAGTTAAAATCCCGGAAAACACCAAAAAGTTTTTCAAGGTCCCACTTCTCGTGACTTTCTGACAAACGTCCGAGAGCAATAACTGTTAAAAGAAAGCTTCTAAAAGAGAGCCCTGCCACCTCTGCCTGGAAGAGGACGAAACTGCAGAACACATACTATGTAACTCTGTTTAATGTTGGGGAAAGTCGCGGTTTCCCATAGAAAGATTATCTCTCAATTATTATCGTTCGCAGCAGTAAATCTCGCCTTCATTAGGAAAGTGGAATTATTGCTTTTTTAAGGGTGCCGCGTGACACAATAGATCTTCGTGACACAATAGATCTTCGTGACACTATAGATCTTCGTGACACAAAAAAAATTCATATACTGTGTATCAAAACAAAACCATTTAAAAAAAAACAATTATTTTGATTTAAGTATGTATATATGTACATACATACATACATCTGCTTACCATTTTTTGATTGACCAATATGTAAATACGAATCCAAAATGAGGGTTAAGCACTATGATATTTTGTAATATCCGTAAGTACCTATACATATACATATGTACATATATATAAATTTCTTGCAAAAACTAGGGCTTCGCTGATAGAATGCCCACAATTTTTCATGATATTGTGCTATAAATAGGTTTTTGAGGAAACTCTCCCAAACAGTAAACCTAGCACTGTCTATGAATATGCATACACCCATGGACAAAAAAAAACCTCGCACTAACTTTACTTTTTCATTTTCAAATATTAAGACCTCTGATGTTCAGGCACTAGCTAGTTAACTGGTTCTGATTGGTTGTGAGCCCGTGAATTAACTACCAAACTTGTTGACGTTTTGTGAGGTAGTGGACTGGATTTTAAGTCAAAAAAATTCTCCCTGAGAATGTCAAAAATCGGCTGATTCGGTGGAAAATTTTTTAGCAAATGGTTGTGCTTTAAATTTATTTGTGGTAATTCTAATAAAACTATAGGCAAGCAGTTTCAAGTGGATTATGAAGCTATGTATTGGAGGAATTTGAAGAAATAATGCAAAGAAGGATGAATGGTAAGATATAACAGAGGGAATAACCAAATGCAATAATTTTAAGCAACTTTTCGATCGGAGTTTTGCTGTCAGTTTCATGGAAAGACGAAAGAGAATCTAGCACCACAGATTTAAAAGAGGTTTCGAGTGAATACGTAGCGGATGTTTCACTGAATGAGTTTGAATTTTAATGGTTTTTGTTTCTTGTAATTTAATTTTAAGGCTCATTGTGTGAGCAGCATCATTGGGATTGGATTCCTCTTGAAAAAACTCTTCAATATTTTCTTCTCTAAAAAAATAAATGTGGTTGTGTAGTATTACGGGTGTATTCGTAAACGTCAAAAATCTGCGCAAATACAATCGAATTTGTTTTCTTATGTGTTGTTGAACGCACTCACAACGCAGAATATGTGCAGTCCACATGAAGGCCTGACTTAGTACAATAAGTCGTTCATAAACGTCGAAGAAACACAAATTTTAAAAAGTTTAATTTTTGATTTGCTTACAGAAAAAGAAAATAAAAGCATAATTCGCCTAAATAACTTGCGAACGAAAAGGAGAAACAAAATTATAAGGAGAAAATGTTGCAGCATGAATATTTATTGCCAAAAAATCTCTCCCTGCAGCCAAAAAATTTTGGCTACTCAATCTGCCCGACACCAATAATATACTTTCGTTTATGAACAGTAGATACTTTAGTTGACCTAGGTTAGTTCGATCGAAAATCTGACTTAGTGAACGTGCATGATGCAGTTCTTAGTTAGTTTGACGTTTATGAACTCACCCTACCGCACTAGCCACAAAGGGCTCTGTTCTACGCTAAGATGATGACCCTAAAAGCAAGTCCGACTCATCCTGAAGTGGAAACGAAATTCTTCCACATATTTTGCAGGAATCTTGAGTAAAAATGGAAAGTAATTACATATTTCAACTACGACATATGGCTGATACATGTAAATATGTAAACTGCATTTTCAATCAGTTTGCCGGTCAGAATATTAGGTTTTGACCAAAATTGTAGTCCCAAGAATAATGGACGGCCCAATAGTTGTTTGTTTATTAATTTTATATTAAGTGAATAGCTACTAAGATTATCGGCAAGTGTTATGACACTGAACACCATAAACTAATTTCAGAAGGAAGACCGCAATTTATACGAGAGTGGGCTACTCTAAAGACGGAACGTTTATGTTGGGAAGACTTAGAATTTCCGTAGAATCTCTCTCTCCTATTAATACCCTTTGGAGAACCTCTAGTGATTCTAAGCTAATCAGTTTTAACCTTGATAGATAATTAAGTAAGTTATTTATATCCAGCAATGGAAGTCCTCTATTGTCTCAATTCTAGATATACATGTGAACCTTACACTGTTGATACCATACTAATATACTCTAATACAGATTGCACAAATGCTACATACATAAGTATAATCTTTAACTGGCATACACGTTGAAAAACTCACAATCATAGCGCCTTAACATTTCCCATATTCTATTTGTCCTCTTTGTGATGGATTCAAAAATTCTTTAAAACATACCTTCGTAATAACACACCCAAATTTTTAATAGCAAGAATACGGGGAATGACTGCGCTATCGCCAGAATACATATGTATGTATGTATGTACGTACATATGAGAGGTGATTTATGGCGAGAAACTGTTATGACAGAATTTTTACTAACATTTTAAGACATCGATTTTTTAGAGTAGTCGATAAAATTTTTACACTTTGGCAGATCCTTGAGAAAACCGAAAAAGTCCAAATCGATACCCAACCTCTTTTACCGATTTTAAAGCCCCATATGACAGCATTTATAGAGCCGAAATACACAGAGCCATTTCTAGTTTTGGCATCTCGCCAAACTCATCAATGTACGCAGGATGACGATGGAAAAAGCTCGCTGCTCCATCAAGGTCTCCAATAACCTAACTAAGACCTTTGATATAAAAAAAAGGATTTAGACAAGGTGTAACTTCCTTAACATCACTCGAACGAATTGTGCGAAACAATCCTCATTCGTTTCAAAAGAAAAATTCTTCATAAGATATTCGAATCCATTGGAGGAGGAGGAGACTTTCAAAAAAACTGCACATCAGTCACTTAAAATGGAGTAGAAACCAGCTCTGGCCGCAAAGTCTTCTAATCTAACCAGGGGACAAAGAATTAGAGGACGACCTCGCCTAATGTGGAGCGCACAAGTACAAGGGGGCCTTAACCAACTAGCAGTATGCAATTGCAGGCAGGTAGCTAAAGACCGAGACTTGTTGGTTAAAACCCAGGTTCACTCCGAACATCTAAGACCTAAGAAAACTTCTCTCAGGGAACAGCGGCTAATCAGCGAATTTCAGTGAGAAACGTGCTGGGGAAATAAAGATACGTTTATGAAACAAGCTGGAAAATCAATTACCGACCAAACGGGCTATTAATCCAAATTTATTTTGTTAGGGCCGGACGGCAATTCGGTAATTCGCAGAAGAAAAGGTGAACGCCATTTTAACGACTGCGTTTTTTTTTAGCCTGCCTTCTTTGTAATGATATGGGGTGAAGTAACCAAGTTTGCTGTGGGTTAGATAATAGTGCTCAAAAGTTCTGTCAATTCAATGTAATACCAAAATATTATTTAAAATGGCGTTATTCCCACATTAAACCAACTGTCAAGTTTTAATGAAAAATCGAAAAGAAATTTTGTGAGGGTTTTTCTGTCGGTGAGTGTATATTTCTTTAAGACGATTTCTTTTCGGTTTCGAATAAACATTTAAAAAAATATATTTGTATCGTAGAGTTAGCGCTTAGAAATTTGATAGAATATAAATTATACATTGCTGCTGCCTACGTTGCCCATTAGAATTGATTCGAAGAGGCATCCGAGGCACAGCAATGTGTGTAATAAATGCTCAAATCATTTCTGCTTATGAATCCAGCTGCAAATAATATTCCATGCAAATGGAATTAATGCAAATTGTTAGCATAGGTGCGGCTATGAGACCCCTACATGAAAGTAACAAGCGAGTGTCTTACTGCGAATGCTAGATTAAGTTATGTTTTGGAAGGGTGTGTGAAAGATAAGGACTCATCGTAATGGTCCATTGTGATTCCCCTTTTTTTGTGTGGAAAAAAAAAAATAAAAACCTATCCTGTTAACGGCCAACTTGCAAATCATTTGGTACTCTTCATGAAGAAGATCGCTCTAAACATAACTGATATACTAGCTCATCTTTTCAATCTCAGAATTTCCACTGGTTCTTTTCCCGCTAAATTAAAGTGTGCCAATGTAATACCAGTTTTTAAAAAGGGTAATGAAAAGATATTAATAACTACAGGCCAATATCTCTGTTGTCCTCTATATCAAAAATCTTTGAGAAAGCTATAAAATGTAGAATGTTACGTTACCTTAATAGAATGCATTTCTTTAGTCCAAGGCAATTTGGATTTAGGAAGGGGCTTTCTACCGAAGATGCTCTTTTAGTGTTTTGCTCTATAATTACCAAAGGCTTGGATGAAAAAAAGTGTTGCGCTGGCCTATTCGTGGACATTACCAAAGCGTTTGATATGGTTGACCACAGCTTTCTCCTTAACAAGTTACATTCTGCTGGGTTTCGTGGGTCTGTTTATAGTTGGTTTGTGTCTTACTTAAAAGACAGAATGCAGAAGGTAAAAATTGGGGACTGCAAAAGTAACACTAGGGTGTTAAACTTAGGAGTACCTCAAGGGCCTGTCCTTGGTCCCATCTTGTCTTGTCTCTGTTCAATCTACCATTTGCAGGCAAAGTAACCGCTTTTGCAGATGATCTCGGTATCTCATATGACTCAACTAGTCCTCTAAGTTTAGTGGCAGAGATTAACCTCGATGTTCACTTATTGAGAATCTGGTTTGCCAAACACAAGCTAAATGTTTGCAACAAAACCAAGCTAATGTAGGTATTTCAACTTAAGAAATCAAGAACCTCCTGACTATGATATCTATTTCCATGCTCGAAATTGCTTAAGATGCAAAATGTTAAATTGTTCATGTAGTGAAAACTATTCGATAGTGGTATTTAATGAGAGTGGAACCTGTAATACGAATTGCTTTAAAATTGAAATAGTTACAGATTTTAAATACTTAGGGGTTCTTATTGACCAAAATATGAGTTGGTCCAATCATTCTTCGTCCCTAAAGCAATATCTGCGTTTTTCTACCCGCAGCTTTTATCATCTAAAAAAAATTTGTGATAACAGAACCCTTAGAACAGCCTATTTTGGTATTTTCCATTCCAAAATTCAATATGGTATAAGCTGCTGGGGAGGCGCTTACCAAACAAATATTAACCCTCTGGCCGTTTTGCAAAAGTGTGCAATTAGGAAGTTCTGCGGTGCAAATCGTTTTACTCACTCTATGGTGTTCTTTAGATCTTTAAAGATTCTACCGGTAAGACATTTGTACTATTTTAAAGTTTCTAAGTTATTCTTTATGAGAGGTGGCTATATGCAGAGTCCGGTAACTGACGTACGTAGTCTGCGAAGCAATCTGAACAGGTGTGTATTTGTTTCCACATTCCGTACCACCCACTTTGGAAATTCTTACTCCATTGTGTCCTATAAGCTATTTAATAAGCTCCCCGAAGATTTTAGATCCACTAGGACTTTATCTGCTTTTTTGAAAAAAGTCAAATTGTGGCTTCTTAAATTCCACCATCATCAAATTGAAGTTCTGCTGCCTTATATTGTATAGCATTATACTAATTTGATGAATTGCTCGCCTCCTGCTTATTTTCCAGAAAATTTTTTGCATCTGTTATCTCTTTTCTTCTTTTACATATACATACTAATAGTTAAATGCTTAACTTAATGAAAGCTTACTGAAATTGCTAACCCCTCATATGTATTTTCTGATTTTTATCTATATATGTATGTATGAAGTGGCATTTAGCACTATTTGAATTGTTAAATACAAATGTCACTTACTATTCCTTATTATAACATTATAATCCTGTTATGAAATCTTAAGTATTTACATTTTCGTTATAATAAGAATAATGATAATAAAAAAAAATAAAAAAAAATGGGTCTAATATCTAAGCTCCTGTAGTCTTACCTCTGCTGTGTTTGCGAAGAGCCTGGATCCTAAGGCACGAACGAGATGCTCGTGCAATGGCATAGCAGATGTTGGATTGACTCTATTTGTTTTTAATCTCTGCAGCCCAAGTTCTGTTATAAGATAGGCTTGTTGTGCTTCACATAGGTTGTGAAAATTGATCATTCATCTGATATGTACATACATATGTATACGTCAATGAGTTGCTCTAGGTTTTTTCGCAAAAACAAGGTTTACCTGCTTGAAGTACCGAAAACCATCCTTATAATTTCCCCTTTTTTGTATGAAAAGTGGGTTCCAACCCTAACTGGATATTTAAACTCAGAATTTTTCAGGTTCGGAGAAGTAATTCTGCCACCTTAACGTCAAAAACCTGCTTTCCAATGGAAACATTACACGGCACCACGTCCACATTCTTCAAAAAGAAGCGAAATATCTTGGTGTTAGCCTAAATCCAAATCTCTCGTGGAAAATTGGGCACAAAGGCCCAAACTCATCTCAACATCCTCACCCAAGTCATCATAACCTTCGCCTCAATTGTGTTGGGAGAAAAAGTTGGGAAAAAAATTCAAGACCTACAAACTGTGTAGGAACTACGGGTACGATGTGAACATTTTTAATTGTAAGAATAAGATGTCCCTCCTTTACAAACACGAATAACAACAACTTTACAACTTTAAGACTTACAGTTCATCACTTAAACCAAAGATAAGTCCATTCTTCATGGATCATGAAGAAATTTCCTTAACTACTCATCAAACCAATTGAATGTCTGTATTTATCAAATTGAAAGCTCTTAAGTGAGCTTCCTTCCCACTGAAAGTGTCATCTCCGCAGTTTAAAGCAGTCTTTGAAGTGAAAGAGCATAATTCCAAGGACTTGAATTACATTTCAGCCAGGACAAGCCTTCCTTGATCACCGTGATTTCCACCGGAAAACTCTACAGTGATCTGGAAGGCGGAAAGATATGCTCAGTCGTCCATTCAGCTCTTACAAAAATCGTTCAAATATACATACGTATGTATGTATGTACGCCAAGACTTGTATTAGACAGTGCCCAGGGATAACACCTATTGTAGAGCCAACATCTGTTAAGAGAAATAAAATTCTCAGTGTTTTAGCTCCAGCTTTGGTCAAATCTGTTTTGTCGCTGTATGTACATTTTTCTGGCATTATGGGTTCAGTTGTGGTATCGTGGTTGGTGTGTTGCAAGACTGGACGCGAGTATTGATTTTTTACGGTCCCATTTATCACGAATGTCTGACTTGAGCTTCTCATATCCACCTTGGATCCACCTTAATGACTATCATTTCATTAATGAAAAATATAACACACATAACACAAATACTTGCGAAAGGCTAGGCATTAGCCCTAGACGGGCTGTTGTGCCAAATATTTGCATTTGTTTTGTTGGTTGGTAACAAAATACAAAAAATGTATCCTACAAAAAAGTGAATACAAATAATTATGAGCATGGTACAGCACTGGTACGCAACACTTTTTTGAAGCAAATTTTTAATAACATTCAAAATCAGAATACTACTGGTCAAATTACACAACCTGCTCATGCAGCTAATTAACTCATTCTGTCGTATGGAGCGGAGCATGCAATAACACCAAACTACGTTGTGACACCCATCGTGAAAATTAGATCCAATTTCGGACAGTAAATCGGGCGCTTCAGTCAGATCCAAAATAAGCAGTATTGCCACTCAAAATTATCTTCTCGTAGCCCTACATACATATATATATAAAAAAAAAAAACAGTCAACTAATTTTGAAGTCAGACCCATCTGGCAAAAATTTCAAAAAAAAATTACATTCAACCATGAGTGTGCTTCATGCGCCAAGGGCTTTGTACCAATTACATCTACCATATTACTAGATATTAAGCAACTAATGTTAAACTGATATTTGTTAAAATTATCATACATACGAGTATGTATAGTTTGTAACATCGATGTGTAAAATCGTTCTCAATTTATGTGATTTTTTTCTTGGGTGGTTTTAACTCAACTATGACGAATCCGAGGGAAGCCTTGGATGACTTTCTGATGACTTTTCATTCGGTACCCGATAAAACTTAAACGAATAGAGAGCAGGGAGCTTTCGCAAAACTATAATATAAGGGAAGCCATGAGGATCTATCTAATTACAGGGGAATAGTATTCTTGAATGCATCGGCTAAGTTGTTTTCCGATGTGCTTTTCGAAAGACTTACCGCCAGGGTTGAAAATAAGAAAAATTTGCACGAATTTCAAGCAGGTTTTAAAAGAAGGTATTCAACCAGAGATCAAGATTCGACCACTTGTAAACACAGCAGAGATCTATGTATAAAAAGAAGCATAAAAAGTTACATGCATTTTTTGTAGATTTCCGAAAAGCTTTTAACACTATACCACTCGAATCACTTTTCTATAAGCTCTACAAAATCGGATTTACAACAAAAGTCATAAAAGTTTTAAAGGTTATGTATAGAAATAATGCGGCGTGCATCTGGGATGGGACCCACTTATCCGAGAAGTTCCAACCGACAATGGGTATTAAACAAGCTGAAAATATTCCTTGCAACTGCATCTGCTGTGCAAGTATAGGGGTACCGTATTCGAAGAGGTGGAAAAGTTTCTTCGCTAGTAGTTCGCCCATTTACATGCTCCACTTAGAGACAGGTATATGTAGCTCCCATATTCTTGGACTCTATCTTTGGAGCACGTACACTTGAGTTGTAAGAGTCGATAAGCATACTGAACGGCGACAAAGGCTTTTATTCTATATTTACACGACGAATGCCCCACGTTTCAGGAACTGCATAATTGAGGGACATTTTTAAAAATAAACTTCCTATTCACGAACAATATTTCTTTAAAAAATTCTTAATGTCAGTCTGGTAGACGCCCTTCAGCCAAACCATAAGACAAAGAAATTGTATCCAAAATGAAATTGTATTGTATTTTCTACAATAAAATGTAAATTTATGGTATGCATCCCTTTGGCATCGGCGATGATCTTTATTCTCCTTGGCAAAGATTCCATTAGATTCTGCGTAATTTCGGGTGAAACCTTTGACCATTCTTCAAGCAGGGCTGACTTGAAATCATTTGTGTTGGCGTCTTTCTTTTTCTGATTTGGGTGTCAAGAGAATTTCATGAATTCCCTATCGGGTTGATGTGCGCCAATTATGGTGGAGTGACAGGTCATTTTGAAACGTTATACAAGAGTCATTCTTGAGTTTTCCTCGCAGAGTGCTTAAGATTATTGCACTCTGGCTTAAATTTATTTACGCACTCCGATGTAAACCCGATGTCATTGTCCCATCGATAAATGCTAAATTCTCAACTCCGTTAAAAGCCATGCAGCCCCACACCATAAAGCTTCTAGCGCTGTGCTTTAATGTAGGCTTGAAGTTTTTCTCCACACAAAGAGCTTCCCATTGGATGCAAAAATATTAAATTTCTAATCGTTTTTGCTCATTTGTTACAAAACTAAAACTGCGGATGGACAACCTAACCTAGTTACTTTTTCCAGCCTCACTCAAAGCAACAATTTTTCGTGTATCAAAAACGTATGTATTTCACTTTTCTTGGAACACATCTTGCAAATATCTGACTAACGATCGCACAGAGAACACTGGTATGATGGCTGAGTTACGAATTCGTAGTTCAAATTGCCTGGATACCCCATAGAGCTATTATTCTTTCACCATCATAGCCTCGTCGTTTATATACGCAGTGATGTTCACACAAATCAGCCAATGTTCCAACTCGGAATTCAATTCCATCTGACTGAAATTCCATTTCCGTAGGCAGCTAATCCACTACTATTTTATTTAAAGAAGTCCTAATATTGACGGCTACTTGCAATGAGTTTGATGCGCTGTCAGATTTCAACTTAAGGATTATATCTCTGTATCCACACTTTGGAATCGTCATTGCGGCGATTTCAGTATCCAGAATTCTAATTACCTTCGCCAGCTTGGAGAGACGACACCCGATCAAAGGTATACATACATATGTGTTGAGATCTTCGTAGAGGTAAATAACCTAACACTGTGAAATATTCTTATCCTTACTTTGACCGAGACAATGGAGAGTTCGGGCAACCATCACATTTGAAGAGTGCCTTGCGGCAATTACAATTCGATTAATCTGGTGGACCTCCGTGGCCCCTTGTCGATTAGCCTGATTCTCTTATCGGAGATAGTTTTTGAGCAAACTTCACTTTCCGGGCGTATTCCCAAAGAAGCTGTCCCGTCCTAACGCTACTCATAAGCTTGGTCCAGGAGCTCAGACAATATATCTTTGGTATTGTCATCGTTCTCGTCTGTGGTTATATGTGCGCACATATAACTAATATTAGCGAATTCAGCCTTGATAAGAATAGTCATTAAGCGCTCGCTCACATGCCGGCAAATCAAGATTTCTTGCTTTAGTATATCTTCAATAACGCATCTAATAAACAGGCGGTGATTTTCTTGTCGGTAGCTATCACCGTAGTATATGTCCCAGTTTGTCATACTTTTTGCCGAGTATCTCCCATCGTACTACTTGGATGGCTGTGAAATCTGCTTTGTGGCAGTCTGGGGTCTCCGTTAGTTGTTTGTCCGCACACAGTCTGTTTAAAGACTTAACATTCCACTTGCAGATCCGAATATTTGTGGGGGTTATTAAGAGTAGCGTATGTTCGGACTAGTAAGGCTATACTATATAGTGACATGTGGGCATACGAACAGACGCACCATACAGCCACAGAGCCACAGAGTCCACTAGTGGTGAACCTAAATAATAGCAATAATAAATTGGCTTACAAAATCTGTTGGATCTTGATATACACTTTACCGTAAGCTCTCTCCTGAAATGCCCACATTTCATACACTGAAATCAGTATACATACGGAGATGCTCTCTATCACAAGTGTCAGTAGAAGGAACACTCCACTTCAAGGAAATAGCCTTATGTGCTTTTCTAGACATCGAAAACTCATTCGATAATACTGGTAACGGCTCAATAGCAAGAACAATCGGTAGCACAGATATCGAGAATTCGACTAACCAATAGATGAAAGCCATGGTAGAAAATTCATTTGTTACTTCTTCCTTCGGAGGAATGTCAGTCTGTCGGTAACTGCATTTATAGGCTGTCCGCAAGGAAGAGTCTTCTTTCCCTTCTTGTGGTCACTAGTCATCGACAACATTCTGGCCGATATACAAAGATTAGGCTTCATCGTAATTCCTTATGCTATCGAGTTGGGGATAAGCACAGCACTACTCTTCATTAAGACCTTTCTAGTGCCTTTTACGAATAGGGGACCGGTCAAAAACTGTTTTAAGTCTGTCCGACATCAAAGAAAACAGTTTTTTGCAATGGCTCTATTTTGGTCCACTCCTCTTTTAAAGCCACTGTCAAGTCTTTTTTATAGTGATCAATTATCAACTGCCGCACCTCCAAAGGAAGTTTGATGGCTTTTTTCCATTTTGAATGGTACTGCAAAACACTATTGTCTCAAATGTGTTTGGTGAATAAAGGAATAGTGTGAAATTCATATGCACTTTTAGTGGGGTTCACCAAATTATGTACAAAAAAATGTACAGCGTTACCAACCGTCCGATTATTATTACTTTATTTTTGATGAAGTAAACATTTTCGTTAATTACGTTATCCAAATGGATGCATTTTTGTTTGTGAATAAACCCGAAGAATAATTATTATTATTTTGCTTTTTATTCATACAAATTAGTACGGAAATAGGAGTGTCCGGTTATTACCATGAACCACTGTATACACCAAAATTAATATACTGTACAGGATAGGGTATAACAGGAAATTAACAGGAAATTTCAACTGAAACTACACCTTACATTAATGTTTAACGTCTGACAAGGGAATAAAACACGAAAATAAACATTAAACGGAGCTTTTTTACCACACGGGAACAGAAAATACGCTATTTAGCATCTAAATATGTTTATAGTTATCAATTTGATTTTTTTATCACAATATTTTTTCTCCTTTCAATACGCCTGAGGTTGAATAGCATAGCAATGAAAGTATTTGTGTGCTAAACAATTAACAACAAATCTTACAGCCCATAATGCTCCTAATATGTGCTATATTAAAATAAATTGAGAATTTTTTATTTTGTTTTTCTTTTAACTCACCACATCACAAATATGATTTTTCTCATCAACAATTAGTTTCATGGGACTCGTCAGTCGGTCAATTAACTCGCATATGTCACTCTTGGTAATTTGATTGTCTTCATCGAAGTCGAATATTAGAAACGCCCATGCGCCTTTCACTTGTAACGGACAACTATCCGAAAATGCGCTGCACAGATTTACGAACTCTTCAAAGGATAAGCTACCATCCGGTTGAGTGGAAAACACTTTGAATATCCGATCGGCAAAAGGATTATATCTTAATTCCGTGAATAAACTTGAAACTTCTTCTCTAGTGAAGCGACTATGTATATCACGAGCGATGCGTGCGGCATCAATAGTTGCGAACTTTTTTAAAATACTGCAATTAGACCCAGATACTTATTAATAGTGTTTCAGATATCCGCTCTGTGTGAGACTTACAAATTTATTTCGGTTTTATTCAAATATGTTAATTGAACATATTCGTCGAGTTGCTCTTGCGAGAGCATACTACTGTTCGCACCCATGGTGTGGGGAAGTGAAACCAAAGATTTTGCCATTGTTTTCTAATTCACTTTTAGATTCTTATCAATTGCCAGCTCAAGTATGTACATATATCGTGTAGTATATAAGTTTATAGATCCTCACAATGAATATTGAGTATAAACTGAAAGAAGGGTGACTCAACTCAGTCCGAGCTCGGATGGTGAATGGCATAAGCACTGTGTAATCACTCTTAACAGAAACTGGCAATTGACGATGTTAATGGAGCGCGAAGTGTTTGATCAGCAAGATACATTGAGAAAGTTAGATAAAGAAAGAAAATGTATACTTGTTAAGTGGAATACGATAAGATACAAGATATTGACACATTCACTATGTATGAATAGGGCGATGGAAGGTTGGGTTGTTAGTATTTATTACATTTTGTTACATTTTGAGTTTTTTTTTTTTACGAAGAACTTCGGGTCATAAGAACCCAAAGGCAAAATACTAAATAACCCGACGACAGAAAATACCAACTCTCATACTCTGCCGCCACAGACGATAGAGCCCATAGAACAATGCTTTTCCGCAACTACTCTTTCATCCAAATTTTAGTTCCGTTATTGGGGTTCCTCAATTAATGTAGAAAAAAATGTACGGCGCTGCCAACTGTACAGGATAGGGTATAACAAGATTTCACTTGAAAAAATATTTTTCAAGGTCAAAGGAAATTTCAACTAAAACTTCACATTAATGTTTAACGTCTGACAAGGGAATAACACAACTTTCTTACAATATCTAAATTTGTAGCAAAAATACTAAAAAAAAAAATTCTAAATACAGGGTCTGAAAGTAAACCAAGTGAAACCAAGCTAGTACTCTTCACAAGGAAAAGGTCAATACCAGACTACAAACACCCATGTATGAATGGTCTTGCGCCTCAGAAAACTTCGAAATATCTCGGCGTAATATTGGATTCCAAACAACACTGAAATTAAAACATAGGCAATCGAATCAAGAAGACTTATGTACGTGTATTTATGTATTCAGACGAACATTCCGGAAAACATTCATATTTAAACCTAAACCTAAAAACTGGCTATACATACACTGCGGTGGTAAGTCCCATTTTAACCTATGGTTCGATTGATTGGTGGAAGGCGTTGGAGTAGAAATATCATCTACTGCCTAAGACTAAGGGAAGTCGCACTATGATTAGCTAAGCCGTTTGGTCATGCCTTCATTCTGAATCAGTGGAAACGAGTTACATCGTCCCACTAACAAACTGTTATCGGGGATTTTCTATCTAGAGTTCCTAGCAGGGAGAAGTGGGATGAAAAAATATCTCTGGTCAAACAATCAGTTATCTATGTTGACAGCCAAGCAACCATTAAAACGTTACAGTCAACCTCGGTAAAGTCCAAGCTCGTAAAAATCTGATTAAAAAGACTGTACGATACACATGATCCATAGCCAAAATCGTTATGGCCAGTCTATGACAAAAAGTGATCTGCAGGTCTCATGAAATCCAGTCGCAGGGATATTCGAACAGTCGGCGTCGTGACAGGACACTGTGTGATAGGCAGTCATGCAGCACGGCTAGGACTACCCCACAACTACTTTTGTAGGAGCTGCAAGGACGAAGAGGAAATAGAATCCATTCGCCACTTGCTATGCGATTGCCCAGCACAAGCCGCCAAAAGAAAAGACACTATACTACTACTACTACTTCCTTGCGGAAGGAAATTTATTTTGAAAATGCTTAGTCTGCCCCACAATTCATCAGCAGCTGAGCGTGTTTTATCTGATCTTAATCTAAATGACCTTAGTAACAGGTTCAATGCAATATTTTTACCTCGGGGGGGTGGTGGAAAACGCGACTGCTCATGAGAAGCAGGCCCGCTCTGCTTCAAGTAGTGTGGGACTTCCTCGTATGTCACTAAAAAAAAACCATTAACGCCTATTTCATCTTTGACATTATCCATACTGGAACCGTTTTCGCATTACTTCAGAGTGGTGTCATTTTCTTTTCCCACTGGGGACCAACTTTATCATGATTATCTTCTGCTGCGGGTTTATCTTTTTTTGCCAGTGAGGTTTTCAATACACCAATATGTCTTGTGAGGTTTTGGTTTGATCTTGCTCTCTCTTTTTTGTCTTCAGTACTGCCTCGACGAAGGAACATATTTTATTCCATTTTTCATTGCTAAATATCATTACGCTTCTGGGCTTATATGGCCTATCTCCAGTCTGCTACGCTGATCATTTGCATTCGTAAGTAGTGGACATCTTCGCGTGTTTTGCTAAGGCGAACTTTGGAGACTCTGTTTACTGTAGATATACTAAGGCGTCCAACAAAGAGCAATCCACAATGTAGTGGTAGTGCATTTGTTTACAACGTGGCCAGTAGGAGCTCAAGCTCCACCGGGAAGTAGCAACAGCTAAAAAGGTTACTGCCTGGTAAAGGTTATGTAGCGCTATGAGATTTTCATAAGATATGGTGCATTGGGACCATCGCGAAGAATGAAACCGAAAGCATTTCACTCATGCACTTAATTTCACCACAGAATTTAAATAAATCATTATTTTGGGTCCAAGACCAAACCTTTTCTAAACTATCAAAGAAATAACTTTCGACTTGTATTAATCTGATGCGGCAATACCTTGGCTTTCACATAGTAGATGTGTTGCGAGTATAACCTCTGAAACGTGAAGATCACTGCAGTACCTGTATACATCCGTATATCAAACGGCAAGGTCTTAGACACACTTTGCCTTCCTAGGCTAGACCGTTTTTGTTCAGCCATGTTGAAAAATTTCTTGAGAATAACTCTTATCAATACACATGGTGGTTTTACGTCACTTTGTGGAAGGTCAGCTCCTTTTTGGCTACCTCCATTCGATTTCGGCATCACACTCCGAGCAGCTCGGGAACGATTTCAACTAGGGTCTGCTTCTTGACTGCTTTCTGCTCCTAGTACCGTAAATTTTCTTATTAAAGCTGGGAAAACTTGTCCCTTGTCTCGAAACCATGCTGCGACAAGAAATCGCTTCAAAAGATATTTTAAACGTTTAATATAGGAAAACCAAAACGAGATTTCTCGCAAATGAATACTTCTTTAATTTCAGATAAGAACTCTTATTTTTACAGTTAAGCTACCAATAAATACATATATGCATCAATTTAATTCAATAAAAATGCATCATTAAAAATACTTTCATTCCTTATCAAGAAATTGTGTTTTCCAACTCCAAATGGTGCTGATATTGTCACTACCAAATGGTGTTAAACTTTCAATAAACACTAATAATGTTTAGAGTGCACAGATTAAATTCTACAATGTATCACAGTGGGTTCACAAAATAAAAATGTGATTAATGACCCATGCAGCGTTTTTAAAAATCGGTCTTTAATCATTCTATTTTCATGAAAATTACCACTGAAATCAACTCCTCATCACATAGTTTATTTAAGATGCTTTTTTCTTAATTGAAATTTATTTAACAAGATCTACAATTTAGCTATCAAATGATATTTGTCTTTTTGCTCTGGCAGTACTGCTGCTCAGTTCATACAAACTACTTCCGTATGATGTGGCTTGTCTCACCGAGCGACCATTTGTATTCACATATGGACTAACGTTGCGTTGATCTTTGCCGGTGAAATTTTTCTGAGCTGACCTACGCTGCTCGCAATCAACATTCTCCCTGAGAGCTATTCCACCAAGATTATTTTTTGAGGAACTATTTTGTAAACTAGCATTCGGTTGAATGGATAATTTCATTGCACTCTTGGAACTGGGAGGATTCTCTATTGAGATCTTTTCGGAATTTTGAGAATTCTGAACGGGCTGCGTCAGGCACCTCGAGGAGGTTTGACTAAAACTAAACGAATCCATTGAGTTTTCAAAGTTACAAAGGCTGGTTTGACTTAGGACAATTTTCCGACTCTCATATTCATCTGGGGCGATGTATCCTGATAAGCGTGTAGTCGACATACGTTTCTCTTCGTCTAGCTTGGACTTTGCATAGAGGTATATATCATCGGCGCTCTTTCCGGCCATAACATTGTAGACATGCTTCTTAGCCAACCTAGAATGAAACATTTGAAAGTAAAAACATTTGACAATGAAAGAAACAACGATGTTCCGCTAATACCTTAACATTGTTTCACTGGTGCTGGAGCTACTCTTCTGGAAATACTCTTGAAAAAGTCGTCTTACGACTCTGGCCAAGACCGATGCAAATTGTTTGAAATTGCCATGTGTGACGTTGATTTGTTTCCCTTGCAAAGCCTGTGAAACAGCCCACAGAAGTTTCTAAGAAAGACAAGAAATTAACCGGTTAAAACGCTTATTCTTTCTACTCATCAGATCTAAATTACAAACCTTGCGATGATTTTCCGTTAGATGACTAGAAGAAGAAAACGTCGTGTCTGATGAAGCTCTAGTAATGGGCCTCCCACTACTATTGCTCGAATAGATCGATGCTGTGCTTATGTTACTGTTGCTTCGCAACGTATTGCTGATGCCGCTTATATCGTTTGTGGAGCCAGCCCCAATACAAAAACTTTGACTTTTTATTTTTAATGAACGTGGAGTCAAAATCTGTGTATCACTTCGATAGATCTTTTTACTATTTTCTGCAATATCTGAGATGTCTTCTTCGGTGCGCTTTCGCTTCAATATCAGAGAGTCTAGATTTCCACCAAATAGGCTAGATTGTGATGCTTGGCTAAAGCTTGAATATTCAATACCAATAGGAGCAGTATTTGATGAGGCCATCGAGCTTTGAGAAGACTTATCAGGAGAAAAGAGAGCTCTTTTGGATTTTTCCACACGATTGGCGATTTCGGGTTTAAAGTTTAACTTTGGTGCAGCAATAGTTGGTTTTTTCTGTTTAGCTGGACTTTGGAATAGAGCACGCTTTGACGTTTCTCGTGAAGGACCAGGTTTTACATTTTCAGAACGAAAAAACAGGCGCTTTCTTGCAGAGGACGATGGCGTTTTGCGAACTGAAAATAAAAGACAAATATTTATATCAAACTCGATTGTAGAGCCCAGGACCTAACGCATTCGTATTGTTTTCATGTTCTATTTTTTGAATCAAGTGGACCTACATAGCAATTATTACACTCTGGCCTTTGGCAAACGCGAGGATGGACTGTAAAAAAAACTTTTTCTTGTGTTCTCTGGTACCAAAGCCTCATCCGTTCTCTCAATTGATCTACACAATAACCACTTATCTTTCAACTAACTCAAAGCATTCATTCAGCATTTTTGGTGCCCTAACTTTCCGAGCAACCAACATTGACACCTCAGAGTATTTATTGATTGAGTGTTCCTTAATCTCCCGAGTAGATGATTAATGGAAGAAATTTAGAGGAATGGAAAGTCTTAGAAATCAATCGGAATTACCGTCTTTAATGTGTTGAGTTTCTGTCGGTTACTTGGTTAAAGAAACACATCATTTAATAAGAAGCGACGAGCATAAATACATATGTATGTAGCAAAAAATAATTCTTGTTAATCAGCATACACGCAAATACGATCACTGTTGTTATTGATGTGTTATGTAAACTCTTCCTTGTATGGTGCTGTGCAGTTTTCATTTCGATTGCCTTTCTAATCACACCGTAGTCTTTAATGCGAAATACCAAATATAGTATTGGTAGCGAGAGATACAGATTTTATATAGGATCCAATAATACCAGCCCTTACCTGCACATAACTCGAATAATGATTCAATGCCAAGAATTTATTTCGTAAAAAGAGATTTTCTTATGTCCCCTCCCCTCGCGAATATCTTACAATTTAATCTTACATATTTAAATTCCTGCAATTTTTACACTATATCTCATGTGATGGGGACAAAAAAGTGGTTTCTTTCTCCTTGGGAAAATTATTCTCCCGAAACCGTGCCCCAAACAATGTTTTTCATTATTTTTTTTTCCTGAGTTATGTATGTTCGGTTCACTCGATTAATTTTTTATGGAACATTTTAACTCCATAGATCGTATGGTTCAAAAGCCACCGTTAATATACACACGGACGGACAGGCAAACAGACAAACACAATGCTGAACACAGAAGTTTTCGGTTTAACCAATTGTTGCTAAGAATCTCAAATTGACTTTGCAGTTATAATCTCTTTAAAGAACATAGATACCTTAAACCAGGGTGTTCAATTAAACAGTAAAGTAGGGAAAGAATAATGATATTCAAAAACAATACTGTGACATGGAAATAAATTTCTGGAGTGGGTAACACTTAAGGATCACACTTAAATAATCGAGGAAACGGGAAGAGCATGGAATGAATAAAAGTGTGCAACATGCATTTAATAAAGCCAATTTTATCAAAAATATAAAATTTAAGCATATTCAGCACTTTATTTATTATATTAACAAAATCAAAACACTTTAGGAACATACGTTTTAAACGTATCAAGCTCAATTATTGATGGCACATAAAAGAACACAATGAAGTATTTAAAAACGATCTCACACAGTATCTTATTGTAGAAGCACTCGCCTATCCAATTTATACATATGTATGTATATCGGCCAAAGAATGCTAACCTAACTAAATGTTGTGATTTATTGTAGTGGTTATTATAAGTAGCGTAGGTCTATGATGGTTGTTTCACGAATTTTATTTTCGCCACGAGCTATGAATTGAAAGCAAAGTTGCCAATGGAACATGAGGTAAATTCAACTTATTTTAAAAAGCTTACCATTTTTCTTTTTGCTGCCCGGAGTCATTCGCTTTGGCGTAGCTCCTTTCCGTCGACTCTTGGCTTTTCTAATACGAAATAAAACAAGCAAAGTTAGATACACAATTATATCTACTAATGTGCAAGTTATACTTTTTGTCCAGTAAAATTTGCATTCCTCCCAACGAAACGTTTGACGATTTCTGCGATGTGGTTGCTGCCAGGTTTGCTGATGAAAAGATGGCACGACGCTTTGCCAAATGACTTAGTCTATTTCCTGGTGATTGTGTTAACATTCTAAAATTGTATTTATTTACAAAACCATTCATAAATCACTGATCATTTTTCAAACTTACTTTAATCGCAAATTTCTTTTCTTAGCACTTGATGGAGACTTTATATAGGACGCATTGTAGGACGTAGAGGTCTCTGCGCCAACGAACCTCTCAATAACTGCTAGGCTTAACATTTCTCTACTCTCTGAAGCTCTGCACAAATTATAACTACAAATCAAATTATTAGAAGCTACGGCAACAAAAAATATTTAAATTCCTTATACCTTAAACTATGGTGGCGAGCACCTAGTACCTCTTTCCATGGCATCACTTTTACTTCCTCAACTGTATGTGAAGGTTTGAATAGGCCTTCTTCTTCACAGGGAAACATTGAACCGATCGTTGCCACTTTTAGGTTAAAGTTTAAGATTTCTTTCTTATTCGTGGTTATAGCAGAAAACATATCCAGCTGAGGAATGGTTAACGATGGCGGTGGTGGTATGCCTGCCAGGCAGGTTTTGACGCGCTTTAGCAGTTCCTTCTCTTTTCGTATGTTCATTCGCAATAAATTCATATCCTCGTTGGTTGTATTCTCATTGTTTTCGTCTGCAAAACTTGACTCTGTCGGACAGTTAAGCGATTTGTTCATATCCCCTGCATTACTTTCATCTTCTACAGGAGCCGACACAATTGCTGACCCATTTTGTAGAACATTAACCACCTCATCCTCTTCATCATCGCCATCGTCATTGTCATCAAATAGGTCAGGAGATCTTTCATTTGTATATTTGTAATTTAATGTTTCAGTCGTTTCAAGAATAGTCTTTAAAATTTTTGGCGATTTGCAGGCATTCTGTTCCTGACTGCCCAATTCAACCGCTCCTGCTGTGTCAGAAGTCAGACTTTTAATTTTTCCATTGAAGGACAATTCGGACGGAGGTTCTTCGGACAGATTTCTTTGATGATCAGGGGTTTCCATGCAATTTTCGCCTGATAATTGTATGTCCACCGCATTGCAACTATTTTGCTCAATGACAACATCGTAGAATCTGGCAAATACTTTTTGGCTGGTTGTTATTTTCTCTTTAGAATGTTCTGCTGTGATATGACCTCTGACAGTGTCCTTTGATTGTGACTGCGAAATACTTTCTGTTGTATTAAAAATTACAGTTTTCTCATTATTGATTTGTGCTTCTGTGAAGCCTTCAAAATCAGATTCTTGGCTAGAATCTATTGGTGGATCGTATCGCTTCATATAAGGAGAGGCAACTTGTTCCATGCTTGACAGTGGGACATGATTTCCGATCGAATAAAAACCTGGATTCAACATTAATGGCAAATTCGGCACCTCTTCATCACACGCGGAATGTTCGTAATCGTTAACTTCGCTGGCAGATGACTAAAAGTAGATTTATTAATAAAAGTAGATTTATTAATAAATATTAATTTTGAAAACACTTACTCCACTGCCGGATGATGGTTCCGATTCATAACTGTTGTTAATTTTAATTTTCAATTTAACTGTTGTCATATTCCTAAAAATTTAAGAAGGCGGTCAATTAAATGCAATTATCCTTTTATTTGTGTACCAATAAGATGCACTGCCTATCAATAATTTAAACTTTTCAACAAAAACCGGAAGGTAACAAACGTGCAAGTAATATAATACACAAGATACGAATGGTTACGTGAAAGCGGTCGCTAAATACATACATACGTACATACATATGTATGTCGAAACAAATACTGTGCAGAAGTTTGGCGCTGAGCAGCTGTAATCGCAATAGACCGTCAGGGTATTTGCCGATTGAGTTCTTTGTTTGTTGAAGGACACCAGGTCCGAACCACTGTCTAGTTTTGGAGAAATCCATAAAGATGGAATGGTTGGTTTTCAATGTGCAGGCTATGATATATGTAAATATCGTGGGGGGGAGATTCAACAGAGTAACTAAAACAAAGCCAGACGTGCTGACATATGCAGTCGTGATAACCCGTTCTTTGGAGTTTAGCAAAAGAAGCAGTGACGTATTTATGAAAAAAAATTTTCCACCAAAAAACCGTTGCCGTATAGAAAGGCAATTTTAGTTAGTTAAGTTTATTTATTTGGCTTGTTTTGTTACAACCATCTTTTAGGGATGCCACCAAGGTGGCGTAACATTTTCAGGGCACGATTTTTTTAGATTTCGAAGACGCATTGACGAAACAACAGTTATTGGAATAATTCAAAATATTATTTGGCAATGGAACACCATATTGACCACTGCAAAACGAAAGTTCAATTAGTTCCAACGTAGGTAGACTTTGCTCAACGACAAGCCATGAGGAAGACATCGTGCTCTTGCGGTCGTCCCGGAAACAATCGACGGTATCCAGAGAAAGCAGGTAAAGGACAACCAATGCACCTACAGGGATATCAATTCATCCTTACACATATCCATAGCCGGCATTAAAAAAAAATGTCATGATAATTTGGCGTCCGAAAAATTTGTGGTAGGTAGATTCGCTCAATATCACCGGCAAAAGAGAATATGCCAACACGAAAATGTTAAAAATAATGCAATCAAAGTCAGTAAAAGAAAGTGTTCAACATTGTTAATGGTGTCGAAACTTGGATTTGCTCGCACTGTAATGAACCAGTAAACAAACGATAGTCACGGTAACGGTCCTTCCTAAGCGCCAAAAAGCCAACGAAAGTGAAGGTGGCCGGAGCTCTGGCAAGAAAATGGTTTCCACATTGTTTGAACGCACCCATACCACTGCAAACACTGTTCCAATGAAAGACCGTTACACCGTCAATGCTGAATGGTGTATCAGTATAGTTTCTAACCGCTTCAAATATGAAGTTAATGATTCATTTGCAAATAGGCCAGACTTATCACCTTGCAACTTATTTTTATACTCTTTTATAAAGGATAATGCGCGAATTGACATTTAGCACTCCGAAAGTTTCAGAGCTGGCTTTGGTAAGAGGGAATATTCAAGGCAAATATTTCAATAAACAAAATAAAATACAAATATTTGACGCAACAGACCGTATGTGGTCGAGAGATTTGCTTATCGATAGGCTTCTCAGGTGACACTTTTTCACACAAATCAAACAAATCTTCAAGAAAAGATATTCACTCTTCACATTGGAGTCGAATTTGTAAGAATGGCACTAAATCCAGTAAAGAGTCTGGTGCTGACTCTTTGCTGAGAACGACAATTAATAGCTGCACTTCTTAAAAGACCAATAAAAATATGTCTATGTGGCTATGAGCTACATACATTTTGAAGAAGTGGAAAGTTGTAAGTACATATCTACATTATATGCACATTTTAGTAAGTACGTCTGTAAAGCCAAACCAACCGCGCTCCCTCAATCCCTTAACCACATTCAAAAGGGTTCGAGAATGAAAGAACTCTTTGAGAACTCTGGATGTAATTAGGGCAAATGCGAAGAGTTCCATTGACGGCAGGGTTCTCGATAAACATAACCATGAGTGGTACGGCTCTCCTAAGGTAATGTTTGATTGTCAATATATCCAATATCGCGAACTGTCATTACATCGTTTCTATTGATTGAAGCTCATATCCTAACGAGCTACATACATAAAAATAACTATTTAACATGCTGTTTTCTCAGCTTGGCGACATCTCGATAAACGACTGATTAATTTGCTTGATAAAGTCAACTGACTAATGCCACTTTTTAAGTATGTATGTGACCCACGCAACGTTTACTAAAGGAAACTTTAGGTGAACACATCTTAAATATTATAACACTACAAGAATATGTCGAGGAAAATAACAACTGCCAAACTCAGAAACAAGTTCATTTCCGAAAATAGCTTAGCTCATATGTACATATGTACATACATATATGCTCAGAGAATGAGAAACTCTTTCTGCAGAACACACATGTAAGAGAATACTTCTTTAACGATTTAAGGGCTCTAAACTCAATATACGATAAGCATTAGTTTCGTTGCGTTATTTATAAAGGTATTGAACATTTTAATCTCGGGTTTGTCGTTGCTCGCTCCCTTATTATTATTGCATTATGCTTGAGATAACTTCAATTGCAGTCTCTCGACTTTCGCTCGTCGTCAACATAAGTGAGGTCGAGCTTCTTGGGGCCATTTACTACTGCCCGAGGCATTCTCGCCAACGAAAATCACAAGGTCTCTGAGGCTCAATCTGTGGTCCACCAACGCTCGCAGGTACTTGATGTACGGTTCACTAATTGGTTCACGTTCTTAATTATTTGATTTGTAGATTTCACAAAACCTACGTATGTACATACATTGTACATATATTGGGCTTAGAGTACCTCACCCAGGATCGCTTTGACCGTTCAACAACACCATGGCTGCTTTTAAAAATGTTAAGGCTAATGTTGGATTTTTTTCCGGTAGAAGGGAATAAGCTAGCAAAGTACAAATTCTCCCGAGGATTCCTTTTGGAATTCCTGATGAGACAATGCCCTTCAAGTGTGTTCTCAATTTAACTTCGAAATAAATACACGAAAGATAAAACACATTACAACAACAAAAAAAACCAAACATACAACAATAAGAGATGCGATGCATAAGGTATCCTTGCTATTGATAGCATTATATGGGGATCGAAAGAACCCATGAACAATAGACAAACGAGATAGTGGTTTATTTTCGAAACCCGATTTGCAAAGCTATTCAGAAAGGATGTCTATACGCACGCATGTATGTAGGTATAGTCAATCAGTTTTTACCAGTGTTAGAAGGACGAATAAGCGAACAGCTGATAGCAAACCATGTCATTATAGCAACGAAAGGACTACAAAAGAACGAACGCAAAGCTGTAAGTATTTGCGAAAAATAAGAGGTAAAACGAAAAGAAAGAACAAGACTCATATCTTTTCGATCATGTAATCGGGAGCAATTGTAAAGCTAAAAGCATGTTCCAAATGACCTTGTTTACATACAACCGAATTCAAAAAGCAGTTACTTGCGCTGGGAAGACCCTGTATGTGTGTAGAACCCACACATTCGTTTTTTTAAAGACGAGTCCTTTGATAAATCAGCTTATACTCAACCTCACATTTACTTTTGAAACCCTCTTGGTTATTTGTATAAAAAGTTCTTAATATTAAAGCCTAGAAAAGTATTATGAAGAATCCATTGTTATGAGTTGATACCTGCAACCTCTTTGAACTTCTCGCCTTTCTTGACTTACAAAATTCCTTAATGTGTATACATATATCTAGACTTTATTTATTCCACAGCTTTTGTTGCACTTAAAAAAATAGCGGTAAGAACTTATATGTTAATATTCTACTCACAAAAAATGTTGATCCCAAGCTTTTAGAAATTAGTGAAATGATAAATGTATATGTTCTTAATTTATTGGACACACCGAGTGCTTAGTGCTTCGTCTGATACCTTATTTTCAAAAATTAACTTTTATAGTTCACTTCATTTCATTCTTTTTACAGTTTTTGTTAAAAGTATTGCAAAGAATTTCAATTCTATTTTCACTTGCCCCGGTGGCTAAATCGCCATTACGCGGTTTTAGGACTGACAAATCTGTATGGGTATGGAATGGAAAATAAAAGCGCGCAGATATGTTTTATCTCTGTCGCGCCTATTGTCAACGAATGGATTGGAAATAAAAACTGTTATGACATCCTCATTAAATTGTACTAGATGCAAATTGTGGTATGCTTACACTTTAATGACGAAAAAGTTAATACAGATCTGTTGGTGTTGAATCTGCGTATTCCATTTATGCACATCTTAAAAAAAATATTAAAAAATATTTGGTAAGCTGAATAACATTCTATGACCCTGTTTAGATGGTTACTCATGAATGCGCTATGTCGGAGGTTTTTGGGTGAGAAGAGTGACATGTACAGGGAAGGCGGCAGTCACGAAGAAAATATAAAAATCGGGGGTAACAGTCACGTTCCAAACCCAAAATGTTCGGTTTCTATTGCGTTTTGTCATAATCTATTGATTATTCTATTTTGTATATTTTCAAACATGAAAACCTACATAATAAAAAAATTATAGAAATTAAAAGACAACTAAGCGATTAAAGCCAAATGCGGCGATAAAGATGAAATTACAAACAAAACGTAATCAGTACACATATGAAAAAAAAAAAAAAAACAAAAAAGGGTGGTGCGGCGGCATTCATTGTTTTTTTTTTTATTTGCCGCGAGTACAGCTGAAAAAGATATACATAATTTCTGGGCAAGCTAGAAGAAATGTCGTACATCTCGCATCAGTTTCTTTTTGAAAGAATCGCAAAGCGAAACTACCTACATGCTCGCCGACACACAACTGATTCAATTCACACATTCCACCCCTATTCAATAAAGTAATGCAGCACTAGGCACTACACTGTGTGAACACGACATGACTGCCCACTCTGTAGTGGAAAGTAATCATCTAAACAGGGTCTATAACCATGAGAAAAGATATTTTTTTTTATATTTTCTGCGTTATTTATTTAAATAAGATTTTATGTTGCTATTCCATATTAAAAACATTAAAAAAACTGAAACTGATCGTTTTGATATGCATTCCTCCATCGTTTTATCCTGACTTAAGAAAATAGGCACTATTCTGTTTAAAGTTTAATTGAAATACAGTAACATCTTGCTATTTAGAGGTCAGAAAAACTGTTTTCTTTGTTAAAATAAAACTACCATCATTTACAGAGGTATTTTCTTGATTTTACTGTCGGCTATAATGTCTTGATAAAATAACTAAATTACGATTTATTTCCATAAATTAAGAAGAAACACCATGCCTCTATTTATTGAATCCAGTTGAATGCTATTTTTACTCTGCTTAATATGATGTTATAAAGACTACACCATCACTCTAAATGCACACATTAAATTTTGGCGTAGAAAGGTGGAAATCTTTAGAAACATAAAATTGCCCTTCTTCTTCTTTTTCTTTTATTAACCGTTGAAATATATAACGCGTACGTACGCGTACATCTTATGCTACATATTTCTCCCACGTATCTGCCTTGCTACTGCGCCGCTTGCGGAGTTGGCTAAGTTTGCGGACTTCAATATCCTTCTACAGGCCGCTCCATTTTGGATTAGCTCCTCGCTGAGCCTTGCACTAATTACAAAAGTGTAACATGCACAATGGCGAAACTTAGCATTGGCTAATTCGATGATTACAACTTTCTAGATTCCTTATCTTCACCGAAGCTCACTTTTTAATATTCATCGTTTTGCTTCATAAAGGTACATATACCTAAGCCTTTTCTTTTTTTTTTTTCCGAGGGTAGGTGAAAATCTTCCATAGACACTATGAGAATAGCAAGCGCGTGCTCATAGTAGTGTCAGATTCTTACTGACCAAAAACACCACCCTTCGATATAAATTTGTTAGATATTGCAACTAAGAAATAACTTATCAAGCAATTTTTATATCACGTAAATATACCTAAGTGTTTTCTACGCTAAGAGCCTCTCTCAATAACGCCTAACGTATCGTCCTACACTTTCCAGCAACACTTAAAAGATAGTATGCTAAAATCACATCACTAACCCCATAGAAAGAGCCTTTTGTTTCGTATTTCTTAATCGTAATTGATAACACTGCACAAAGCAGCTCAAGTTGCTTTTTGTACGATCGTTCTGTGAGTTCATTGAAGTTAAGCATTGTGCATCGCACGAAGATAGCATCACACCCAAGTATCTGATGGCCGATTTTAATGTTATATTATAGCAATAGGCGTGTTTTAAAGTAAAGTAAAATCTAGCACGGAGTATAACAACAAAAAATTACTGGCAACTACTTTAGCTGTGGGCGCCGCGGCTCAAGTGGTTAGTGCGTTTGATCACTGAGCAGGAGGTTCGGCGTTCGAATCCCAGAAACATCAAAAAGTTATTCACGGTCCCACCTCTCGCGAATGTCTGATAAACGTCCGAGAGTAATAACTGTAAAGAGAAAGCTTCCCAATTTGCCTTTCGGATGTGGTCCCTTCCAAAATAAATTAAATTTTTTTTTAGCGCGTATATTTTGACAAGTAATATCAGGCTGATAGCGAACATGTGCACTAATCTTTAAATATTAAAAAAGCTTTTAAACCAGATTGACTGAGAATCGATTTGGTGAGAAGTTTTTACTTTGCTTTGCATAATCCTTACCAAAACAAGCTTAATTTCAAGTTAAATTGATGACAGCCAACTTGTTTTTTTTTTTGTGGAACACACCCTATCGCAAGAAAATCTCTGGACGAGTTCATCCATTTGTTGTGAATAGTTTGTTGTCACAGGTGTTTACAAAAATAAGTCAAAGACAAATTCTTCTCAGAAATAATCACAGTACAATCAACTGACGATGCCCCTAACAGCAGAAAGTGCAGCTTCACAAATTCAGGTAAACAATCAACTTAGCTTGTTTAGTTTGAAGCGCTGAAACTCCACATTGTTTTAGGACCGCTTAAAAGCACTTCAAAGATTAATTCATGATATAGAGGACGAAAGACGGCGCTGTGAGTCGAATCTCAATGGGATAATACGAGCTCAGATGTCTAACTTGCCCCCACACAAGCTAAAAAGTCTTTACAAAACTGGCCTACAAGATGCAGCTCAAGAGGAAGCTGTTATCCGACAGGCACTAGCGAAAATTCAGGAAATTCGAAATATCCGAAATGAACGTCGTATTCAAGCAAGAAATGCCGGTAACAAGGAGGCAATTCGACGCGGAGCTCAGTTGAAAATGCTTCAGGTTTCCGCCCAAACTCTTCCGCTTTTTATAAGCAAGCCTGGTGAAAAAGTCCCACCACTTTGCGGTGCCGTGCCGGCGGAAAGCAATTATATTGCCAAAGCTGGTGATATTGTTGCCGCTCTGGTCAAGGGTGTGGAGGATGAAGAAAATTGGATTCTCGCTGAGGTTGTACAATTCTTAAGCGGCCAGAACAAATACGAAGTCGACGACATTGATGAGGAACAAAAGGATCGGCATGTACTAAGCAAAAGGAAAATTATTCCATTGCCTCTGATGAGGGCCAATCCGGAAACTGATGGACACGCTCTGTTTCCAAAGGATACTATGGGTATGATGGCATAATAACGACTTAAAAGTGTAGTCGTGGTCATGTATGTATGTGTTTCCTATTTAAGCTAGTCATACAGTTAGAATTTTCTCTACGTCCATGGACCATTAGCTCATTACTCTTGTTCATTGTGTGTTAATATTAACGATAATCGGAACTACATGTGAACGTGCGCAAAAAACAGACAAGGTAGAGAAACCGTTAGCCTAAAACAATGTAAACTGCAAGCCGTACGATCAGGCTCTCTTCTGATCATTGCTGTGTACTGTTCAGTTACACTTTAGCAGGTCGTATAAGAGTACCCTTGTTGGTGTGTGTTTTGCTTACCTTATGGTATCTCATTTTCTCAGCAGTAGTTCGGAATACAGCCAGGTCCTGAGCAGCTAACTGGAGTGCAACTGATTCGGAAGAACTATGTGTAATGTTTCGCTTTATGTGAAACGCTACTCTACCTACGGAACCTACCGTCTAAGCTGTATAAAGCGCAGCTCGCTCTTCTTTATGCTGTTTAAAGCGCAGCTCGCTGAAAGATGATTGCAAATTACTGCCGCAATGAGAATGAGTCAAGGTTTCTTTTATACTGATTTTATTCAAAAATTCACTCCCCTTTTATACAAGATCCTTACACTAGGTTTTTTTATGCTAAGCAATTATTGTAAACTAAATGTTACAAAATTACATTTGATCCCTTTAGCCTACTTCCGAATTATGGGTGCAAAGAATGAAAATGTAAACAATGACAAACACATGAAGTCAAGTGAACGAACCTCTATGTGGATGAATCACTGTCGACATCGCATCGGAATGCCATATGACACTCGATTTTGTGTGGGGCATTCCTACAATGTTATGAGTGAATATGGAGCGATACAGTGTTACATAATGGTTCTTCATACTTTGTGTGCTTGCATTGAATCACACTACATGGGGTTCTCGGAAATTGTAGAAACTCGTTTAAGGAGTTATCAAATAAAAAATCTAAAGAAAGTTACAGTCGAGACAATTAACTCTGAACTTAGCTTGAGCAAAAAATTGTCAGAGTCGTCGTTGGCGAAAGTCGAAAGTGTGAATATCCGGGTGGCTGTGTGCATCTTTATGTGAGGAAATCTAGTTATGTCATGGAAGCTGTGCTTTCGCAATACTTCGCCGATTTAGACGTTAAAGTCCTTAAATAAGATTTTGTCATCATACTTCGCACAGGTTTTGAAGTTCGTAAAAAATCTTTTTAATAGGGTTCTTAGACCCGTCGGTAGGGGTTAGTACATAAGGACAGTTTCCGGATTTTAAGGGCACAAGGTGCATATATCCCATAATCCGTTAAGGTTCTGAGTCGTGTTGCCAAATGAAGGGATCCATTAATATCCGAAGCTGGAATCTGGATTTTTTTATGCCGTAAGGAAGCTACCTCGATGATGGACAAGTTGCCCAAAAATATTCATCGGCCACTATCTTTTTTTCAAATCTCTGGCTCAACCTTTAAAATGTTTATACATATGTAGGTCTGAGCTCCAAATGTGTCAAAATAGATCATATAAGGCGTACACCAAATGCGAATATGTTGTACACGTTGCTATTGATTCTTCCACTGCCACCTGAATCCAAGGAAAAGTGCTTTAGTACAAAAAATCTTTACTCCCCCTGTCATTCGTTGTCACCTTCCAGAAGCAGAAACCCATTCTAGCCAGGGCTTGTCAGAAACTTCAAAACGTTTCTATGTTCGAATCTGTATAACTCTCCATAATTTCAATTGAATATAGTCTCTAATAAATGTATTGCTTTATACTGATCTATTTCCTTTTATGTCTAGTTATGGCTCTGTATCCGCAAACTACATGCTTTTACAAGGCAATAGTCAACCGATTACCTCAATCATCCACCGAAGAGTACGAGGTTCTGTTCGAAGACGGTACTTACTCTTCAGGATATTCACCACCATTACCAGTTGCCCAACGGTATGTCATCGCTTACAAGCCAACCAAGAAGAACGCTGGAGCTCTTTCCTCCACCTGACAGCAAAATATTTCGGATAACTCGTCTGACGATTGGTAGTCCGAAGGACGTTAAGGAAAACATCGGCAATTCGTCATTTCAATTTGTATTTAAATTTAAATATTTCCTCGAATTATATTACAAAGATAAAATAAACGCTTAAACTTATCTCTAGAATGGATTTTTTCACTAATCATCATTGTCGTCATTCGCTTCCATTTCCACATCATCGTGCTCCTCAATGTCCTCCTCATTGCCACTGTCCGACGAATTGTCATCGAGCGGTACATGTGCTTCGAACCCGTCTCTTTTATTCCACGAACACTTTATTGTTAGGCGGAACTTAGCCATCGGTTTAGCTATTAATTTAAGTATTCTCGCTTGTTCTGGGGTAAGAGTTTTTCCTTTCTCGCAGACGGTATAGTCACTGTACAATGTAATGACACCCTTCTGCAGTTTTGTGGGCATACCAAGTGAACGTAAGTGGGGTTCCATTGAGTGTGCGAAATCTTCCAGAGGCCCTGCGGGCAACACTACTGTTTCTGTCGCAATAAAACCACTTCGGGCATATTCAACCGCCCAGTACTCCTTCGCCCATTCCAAAACGTCTGCTTTGGATTTTTCGGTAAAAAGCAAACCACATTGGCCAGATAGTCGTTGAGAAACCTTAAATAGTGAGAAAAATCATATTTTGTCTTAAATTTTTAGATTTACCCACCTTGTGCAATCCTGCCTCAACTTCTTCAGCCTCTGTTCGGCCCAGGCCAATTTGCATGATGCGGTTCTTACCAAATATAAATCTAGAATTCTGTTTCCATTCATTGCGCAATTCTTTGAGCAAGCTGTTTCGCATATTTTGTACAGAAAATAGGAATATATTCGGGTATTTTTCGACACATCTTCGAATATCCTCGATGATTTGTTGCTTCCATGCGAGGCCCTTCTTGTCGGTTTTCGTCAGTGAAACTGGAAATAATATTTTTTATTAGAAACTTAAATAGTGATCGACCCGTGTGAATTACTTTTCTTATCCCTTTTTGATCTAGGCATTGTTAAATGATTACAAGTTTCGTGAAAATGCTGAGAATAATGTAAAACCAACCGAAGCCAAATTGAAGTACACACGTGCGTTCCGTCCCATATGTCAAAGTGACAAAATAAAATAAAAGAATGAAACGGCACGACACGCTTTTAAATGCTCTGCCTGCCATCTAGACGTGGGAAAGCTAAAATTTGAGCACTTGTGCAAGGGTGGCGCCAGCGGACAAGATCCTGTGGCAACTAGCAAATTCCACGACTAGAGGGCATAACACTCACATCGAAGAATTTAAAAACAAAACCAACGACTTCTTCTGGTCATTCTTTTTTCTGACTTTACGCCGTCTAGTTCGCTTGCTTAACTCAACGCATTTTAATTAAGTATTATTAATAAATTATTTTGAATTGTGGTAAACCATCGTGTATTATTTAGAACACATAATAGCAACTACCACAAATTGGTGACCCCGACGATCCAGTTTTCACATGGCAAATCAGGAGAAAGAAGGCGGCCAACCGGCCGACGCAGGCCAATTACAGCTCAACATTGACGACGCACAGGAAATAAATGCTGTACGAGTCGTAAAGATTCCACCATTCTGGCGAGAAAATCCTTCATTATGGTTTGTACAAGTAGAGGCTGCTTTTGCTATTTCTAGAATTACTGCGGATACAACAAAATATCACTACATTTTGGTTAATTTGGACGCATCCACACTCCCGTTTGTCTCTGATATAGTAGCTTCACCACCGGCAACAAATCGCTTCGAGGCACTAAAGACTCGTTTAATCTCGTCATTCGACGAAACGAGTGAGTCAAAACTCCGACGTCTCCTTCACGGAATCGAAATTTCCGAAGAAAAACCCTCTAACCTCCTCCAACGCCTGAGGAATTTGGCCGGAAGTCAATTCCCAGAAAACGTACTCCGTACGCTCTTTCTTGAACAACTTCCAGAACAAATCAGAGGAATCTTGGCAATCAGTGAGGTTTCCGACTTAACAAAACTGGCAATTCAAGCCGACAAAATCATTGAATTTTCACGTCCCTCCATCATGGCTGCAACCCATACCAAACCATCCATAAGCAGGACAGAGACGTCAGGACTTGAAGCACAGGTCAACGCGCTCAGTAAAGAGATCAAGGACCTTCGATACAAGTTCAAGAACCGGTCCAGATCAAGTAGTCGTTCTCGTAACCAGAAGGAAAGAACAACTTGCTACTTCCACACGAAATTTGGGGATAAAGCACGGAAATGTAAAGATCCATGCGATTTCCTCCAAAAACAAACAGCTTTAAACCATTAAACCCTTCAGACACTCACGCAGGCGTCTCTGAAGGTGTTTCAACAACACGCCTGCAAATTGCTGATCGAACAAGCGGCCTAAAATTCTTGGTAGATACCGGAGCAGACATCTCTGTTATTCCTAGACGACAGAAAAGCGGTGACAATAGATATAACTCTTTTATTAAATCCAAACTATTTGCAGCTAACGGATCTACCATTAATACATTCGGAACAGCAACCATTTCATTAAACCTCGGACTTCGACGACCCTACCCGTGGACATTCACGATAGCTGACGTCACTCAACCAATCCTCGGTGCAGATTTTATAAAGCATCATGGCCTACTCGTCGATTTACGTCGCCGAAGACTTGTCGATGCGGAAACAAATCTGGCCTCTCCATCGAAGCTCATCTATTCCTCGCAACCAACCATTTCAACAGTTAATTTCGATCATCCGTACTACAAACTGCTTAAGGAATTCGATGGCGTCACAAAACCGGCTACGTGCAAAACAGCTACACACGGTGTTCACCATCACATCTCAACAAAAGGTCACCCGGTTGCTGAAAGAGCCCGACGTCTTGCTGGTGAGAAACTGCAAATCGCAAAAACCGAATTCAACAACATGATACAACAGGGAATCTGCGAGCCGTCCAAGAGTGAATGGGCAAGTCCTCTACACCTTGTACAAAAGAAGAACGGGGAATGGCGCGCCTGCGGCGACTACCGACGTTTAAACAAAATCACCATCCCAGACCGGTACCCCATTCCCAACGTACGCGATTTTATGTTAAATCTACACGGATGTAAGGTGTTTTCAACGCTCGATCTAAACAGGGCATATTATCAAATACCGATGCTACCAGAAGACCGGCCGAAAACTGCTGTCATCACGCCGTTCGGACTGTATCAGTTTAACGTGATGACTTTCGGTCTCTGCAACGCTGCACAGTCCTTCCAGCGTCTTATGGACTCGATTTTACGGGGGCTCGATTTTTGCCACGTCTACATAGATGATATCCTCATCGCATCGAAGACCCTCAAAGAACACGAACAACATTTACGAATCATCCTTGAGAAACTGCAACAACACGGACTGTCAATAAACGTTGTTAAATGCATATTCGCACAGCCGACTGTCGTTTACCTTGGCTATTCCATAAGCGAATCAGGTATTAAACCACCAGAGAACAGAATCGAGGCAATTCGCAATTATCCCAAACCTAAAACAGTTGCTGAATTACGTAGATTCCTGGGATCTTGGAATTTCTACCGGCTTAACATGCCAAACGCTGCTGAAGTTCACGTCCCACTCATCGAATTGTCTCCAACCGTTAAAAAAAATGATAAAACCGAAGTTGTCTGGAGCAGAACGGCAGAAGACGCTTTTGAAAAATGCAAACAGTTATTGGTTGACGCCGTCCAGCTGGCATTTCCTGTACCAAACACAACGCTAACACTACGCTGCGACGCATCTGATAAGTCCATCGGTGCTGCAC
The DNA here is from genome assembly GCA_946965025.1 of Blera fallax. NCBI lineage: Eukaryota > Metazoa > Arthropoda > Insecta > Diptera > Syrphidae > Blera > Blera fallax. The sequence continues at coordinate 34,020,693 of OX337247.1, forward strand.
TGGACCAGATCGTCGATGGCAAACCTCAACCACTCGGATTCTTCACAAAAAAACTAAGCAAAGCTGAGTTGAATTATAGTGCTTACGATCGTGAATTACTCGCAATTTACAAAGGCATTAAGTTCTTCAAACACTTACTCGAAGGCCAAAATATCACCGTCATTACTGACCATCGGCCATTGTCTTTCGCCTTTTTACAACGTTCGGACAAAGCATCGAAAAAACAACAACGGCAATTGCAGTACATCAGCGAGTTCACGACGAACATTGTACACACTCCCGGACAGTTCAACATAGTAGCAGATGCGATGTCCAGAATAGAAGCAATCAACTTGCCAACAATCATCTCAACTAACGACATTGCTGAGCACCAGAAACAAGACGAAGAGTTACGACAACTATTGCGATCCGAATCAACTACGGCGCTCAAACTTCGAAAACTCAAAGTTGACCCAGAAGCAGCTATATACTGTGACATCGCTAGCAAAAACGTTCGTCCATTCATTCCACTACCGTTAAGACGACAAGTATTTGAAAACTTACACAACGCATCGCATCCCAGCAGCCGTGCTACAAAGAAGGCCATCACTCAACGCTACGTTTGGCCATCCATGAACCGCGACATCGGGGATTGGACACGTTCGTGTCTGCCTTGTCAGAGGAGTAAAGTACACCGCCACGTGAAGAACATACCACAACACATAGAGGTACCCAGCGAGCGATTCAAACATATTCACGTCGATATAATAATGATGCCACCCTCTGACGGTTACCGATATTGTCTAACGCTCATAGATCGTTTCACACGCTGGCCTGAGGCAATTCCGCTGAAGGATATTACCACCGACACGGTCATGGATGCTTTCTTCTGGGGATGGATAAGCCGTTTCGGCGCTCCGACAACAATCACCAGCGACAGAGGTTCACAATTTGAATCACGCATGTTCAACGCCCTGACAAAACTAATCGGATGCACTCGAATCAGAACCACAACTTATCACCCCGCGTCTAATGGCATGATAGAACGCTGGCACCGTTCTTTAAAAGCAGCAATTATGTGCCACAGCTCGCAAAATTGGACAAAGGTATTACCCGTCGTACTTCTCGGACTACGAACCAGTCTCAAAGAAGATATAAAGGCAAGTGCCGCTGAAATGTTGTATGGAACCACCCTTCGACTTCCCGGTGAGTACTTCATAGACGAGGATTCTGGTCCGGATCCTCAAGCATTCATCGAACAGTTTCGTGTGTTCATGAGAGAAGTAAGGTCAGCACCCACAGCACATCACAACAAGAAGAGGGCATTCTCCCATGCAACTCTGTACACTTGCACGCACGTTTTTATCCGGGTTGACAGCGTAAAGAAGCCACTGGAACCACCATATCGCGGTCCATATGAAATACTTGACCGCATCTCCGACTTCGTGTTCAAGGTAAATATAGAAGGAAATCCAATGACAGTTTCTACGGAACGTCTGAAACCAGCTTTCATCGAGAACAATCCTGTTGCTCCTCTCACACCACTTGTACAAACGTCATCAACACAAAGAACAAGTACTGCTCAGCCGCTCACTTTAACCCAAACATTAGATGAGACGATAAATAGTATTCAGCCGCTCACTTTAAACCAAACATTAGATGAGACGATAAATAGTACTCAACCGTTCACACCAATAGCATTAACAGGATCAACATCAAATTTTACACAACCAGCGAAAAAAGGTAGGAGAGTTAATTTCGTGACTCTCGCTCAACACTCGTCCCACTCGAGAGGGGCTCCTGTGGCAACTAGCAAATTCCACGACTAGAGGGCATAACACTCACATCGAAGAATTTAAAAACAAAACCAACGACTTCTTCTGGTCATTCTTTTTTCTGACTTTACGCCGTCTAGTTCGCTTGCTTAACTCAACGCATTTTAATTAAGTATTATTAATAAATTATTTTGAATTGTGGTAAACCATCGTGTATTATTTAGAACACATAATAGCAACTACCACAATCCAGCATACATACTAGGCGTGTGTTCGTGAGAATTATGCAAAGCAAAGTGAAGCTCCCCACCAAACCGATCCTCAGTTAATCTGGCTAGTAGCATTTTTAGCTTTTTTAATATTTGAAGATTGGTGCATGTGCTCGCTATCAGCCTGACATTAGTTGTCAAAATATTCGCGCTGTACAAAAAAATTTAAATTTTTCTACACCCTAAAGACGAAATAGGTATGTGTTTTATAAACAAACAATAAATATTTATCCTATTAATTATGTCTTTATATTTCCTCCTTGTCCATTTTCTTTCAATGATACACAAGAAATGACAATTTACGGAGGGCTACCAGACCCTAAAACTCTTTCAGCGCCATCTGAAAGTGAGTGTTACAAGCTATTCATCCCAACTCACTTTTCACTTTACTTCACTGAGTAGTCTCACCAAAACACGCCTATTGCTTTATTGCCTGACATCGCTCTTCAACTGAGTCGCTTGGCGATATTTTTTGTTGTATGGCTTTATTAAGTTTGTGGCCGTAGACCAAATAATAGACGACTTTCCGCCCTCTTTAGACGCGGTAGAAGTTTAACAAAAGGGTGTGTGTTTCTGCGTTCAATCGTATTCAGTTTCATATTCAAAGGCATGTGATCAGAGAAGGTTTCACATCCTACTGTAAAGTCTTCAATCCTATGGACTGCACCATAAGAAGGACAACAATAATCGATGACTGATGACTGGTGACCTACTGCTCACGAATGTAAACTCGCCGCTCTAATGGTTCTGGATTCTAATGCTTTCAAAGCGAGCTGATTATTGATATAAATAAATATAAATTACTCTCAGGCACAGAACTTTTCATCTTATTATCGTACTCTCTGTGAATGGAGTAAACCATGTACTGAATACTGAATTCAAAAGTTCAGAAAAATTTAGTTGTTTGACTTTAAATTCACGATTGACATTGAAAAACACTCGATCATTTTAAATTAACGTAGCAATTCATATGAAAATTGTTATTTCTCGCCGTACTAAGGATTGATTAAGAATTGCTCCTCTTCTTTAGTAAAACATAGTACAGCACATTTAGGTTTGATCTTTTGTTAAAAAGAGCTATTTCTTCAGTGAAAACAGTTTTTTATTACACTAATTTATGAACTGTGAAACCGACCCAAATTTGTTTTTGGAAGGCACTCACACGTTTTGAATATATATTTTCAATCTATTTCTTGGCCGAATGCTGATAAAAGAAAAATTGTAACATAAATTTATGGCAAAGGAATAGTTTTACTCATCCATTTGGAAGAAAAAAAAATATATGATTGGCTGTGTCCACTTTGCTTTTCTTCTTCGAACAGAAAAATACAAATCGAATATTCCAGCCATATTACACATTTCGAATGTACCTACTCTTTAGCAATGGATAAGCCACCTTAATTTTAAATACTATCGTTTCAATTCCATCATTTCCTACTACTCAATCGCATCCAACCTCAGACCCTAAAATTTTTTCTCGCTTTAGAACACATTCGCAATTTTATATTTACTTGGTTAAAAGGTGTGCAAATAAGCTAAAACTTCCCCGTTGTGAAAATTTCAAAGAAATTCTTGTTAATTCTTTGAAAAAGTGTGTTTAACTGTTTTCGATTGTGGTAAGTGTGAAATACATTGTAAAACTTGTGTTTTTCGACCGTGAATCCGCATTTTCCTGAACAGTTGGTTCATCTTCATTCGAGGTATCCCCGATCAACTTCTCACTTTGAAGCTATAGGATTTATCAGTTACAGTTTCTTAATTATAAACTAATCTTAACTTCTAAATGAAGGATTTCATTCATTCTGAGGAGGAATTACATTTGAATGTCGAATTTGTGCTAAAGGGCTTTGCGGTATGCGCTCCACCATTTTTTATTTCAATTGCCAATGCGCAGTGCGGTAGAATGGCAGTTGGAATGGAATTTCTTCATCCAAAAGAAAAAAAGAAGATGAAAAAAAGTACTAGCGCGGAATGACGTAATTCGGTTTCTTTCGTTAAGACGTTTCTTTTCATTTCTTTTGAGTGTAATAGATTTTATTCTTCCTCTGTATAGAGAGGTGCAAATGCTAGTGAGCTCAACAGATAGCTATGTGCTGGAGGTGCATATAAATGAGCGTGTTATTCGTTATTCGAACGATTTTCGAAAATATGTGAATGGGTGTACTTATGTATGTGCATACATGTCTCAATCCAGTAATTGGTCTTTGTGTGACCTAAGTACTGTGAAGGTTCATATAATCGGGAGGTATGATTCATTTATTTTTTTCTAAATTGGAGATTAGATGTTAACAAAGTGCTTGCGGTTTTATTAATTAAAACGTTGTTTTTTTTTCTTTAATTCCTGTTAAAACTACATCGTGCAATATTTCTTAATGATTCTTGTTCGGAGTACACCTATTATTTATGAAGCATAGTTCCGCAGTAGCTCACTGTCAAGTTAGTTTTATAGTGCATTGTCCATTGTTTATTGGTTTGTTTCGCGAATAGCTCAGTAGATAAAGTTCGTAAATTATTTGGAGATCCCTGGAGTAAAAACAGTCACTAACAGTTTCCCAGAAAACAGGTTCAACGCCATCAAGTCGCGGCTACGTGGTGCCCAAGTTACGGTTACTTAGTACTAAGTCCAATGGGCCTCTCCCTTTTCTATAAACGGAGTTTTACCCCGGGGGAATTGATTCAGTGTGCGCTGACCAAATGTTTCCAAAACTTACACCAAACTGTCATACTTCGAGGATGTGTTCGGATTTTTTGATCTAGAAATCCTGCTTGTTGTCATAACCTCGGAGATCAAAATGTGCTTCGTCCGCAAATGACATTTTGCAACTTCGACGTCATTCAATTCCAGATCGATATCGATCCCGATAGTCATTTTGCTTCAAATCTATCAAATAACTCGAGGTGTATATGTTATATGTATGACAAAAGAATCGGTGTTACTGTTAATAAACAGAATTGGCATGCGCCCGTGCATTTATTACATACATCCCTGTTAAATTAATTGCATAGCGCAATACTTGCATGTCTTGATTTAATTTTCTCTCATGCAGAACTCGATTTTACTTATGTTTGCATACATACACATATGTATGTAATTGGTTGGTTTTGAAGGGACGAAATGTGTTCAATGCCTAAAACGAATTTTGATGAAAGCAAAAACGTTATAAAGGAGGAAGAAGAGGTCCATTGTTAGCTGATGCTTTCAGCAGGTCTGAAAAATTACTTGTAGCGGGAGGAAACCTTGGCTGAAAATGGAAAAAAGAAATAAAAACGTCTTTGGGTTAACATGTTGGAGGAAAATTATAATAATAATAATAGGTTCGTCCACGTAATCTTATGCAAATGTAATTTAATGTAATATTTCATCAATGTGCCCAAACAGTGTTCGCGCAAAGAAGGAATTTCTATTTGCAGGGATTATAATGGTTTGTATAATAGTACGCGCCCTAGTAATCTTGACAATTCGATCTGATGAGAGCACTTTGGTTTTACGATTTACAACATTTGCATAAGAATGGTTTACATTATATGTACAACATCTTATTAGTTGATTAGTCCCTAGTCACACGAGTTTGCACGACAAATCGAACTTTGTTGTTTTAGATGAACCATGACAGAATATTCGACTGTTCGCTCGTGAACGGTGTAAATGTAGCCAATGAAGGAACGAGCAAACTAGATATGTACATATTTGTTCGTCGTTTAAAATGGAGTAATGGTAGATTGTTTATTCATTCTAAAACAAACTAAAAAACTAAACCCAAACAATAATGCCGCGTTTTTGTGCCAAAAATTTTACCTTTCAATATTTTCGAAAGCATGCAGCCGAGTTTTAAAAACCGAGTCCCCAAAAAATGTTGGGTCTTATGTCTCCCACCTAACATATTTTTTCATAGATAAGCTTAGAGAATTAAAATACCCAGAACAGCATGGAACATGTAAGTAGCTACCTCAAACTTGAATTGAACCAAATTTGTGGGGTGGGTGGCTTGCTTCACTCGCTAACAGGATTTCATCCTTTTCTCCGCAGGGTTTAGCCGCTCATGCGAATTCGTCGCTCCGCTAAGGGTATTTCAACACCTGTCAGGCAGGCGCCTATAACTTGGATATTAACTCTACGCAAATTTTGGACTTATGTCCTATATTCGGCATAAAAATTTTGGACTTACATACATATGTCCCGATGGGGTGGGACATACATAAGTCCCTAACTCAATTTGGGTCTTATGTCCTACTGAAGTGGGAAAATGGGACTTATGCCCCTGCGCCGCGTTTTACACTACCAAAGTTAAGGAATTTGAACTTTATTTTAGAAAAAAAAAAAGGATATAAAGAAACAAATTATACAAAGGCATAAGAGTAAATTTTTATTTTTTGGACTTAAAGAAAAAAGTACGAAAAGAAACCAATATTAGATAATTGTGCTACTTTTACAAGAGGCTTTTTTGTTGCTAACGACTATCTTTTTAACGGATACCTGCTTCTTTTGAACCCATTTACTTAATATGCTGGCATTTTCAAGATTAATTGCTAAATTAAACAATCGATCGTTTAGGACGCAGAATCTAGCGTCTTAGCCATTCGTCCTCTGCTTGGTTTATTTTTCGCATGAGTGTTCAGTTTAACGTTGTATCTGAAAAGCGGGATGAGAAGCTTTCTTATGACACCTGTTACTCCCGGACGCTTGTGAATTCATTCCTGATCGTGAACAAAATGTTTGGCGTGTTATGTTAGTTGAACTCCCCACTCAGTAGTCCAAGGCAGTGAGCACCAAACCACAGACCTACATATGTAAGAATGAAGCGTCGCTCATTTCGGTGAACATACATACATAGATTGATAAGTTTTATTTTAAGTCACTCGTTTTCCTTACGAAACCAAATAGGAGATAAAAGGGCAAATTACTCCAAAGTACAGGAAAGTAAGGCGCATACGAAAGAAGGATTGAATATGAGACAAGATGTGGGTCAAATTGAATAAAGAAACAGAAATCCTCAAGGTGACTGTCACATCGGAGCAATAATTTTATTACTATTAATTTAATTTTTTCTCCAACTCTGCTTCGAAAAACAACTGAGTCTAAGAAAGCAAATAGTAACTTTTACCAATCACTTTTTGGACTAAGGCAATTGAGTTATAAACTTCTCTCCAGAACAACAAAGCAGACTATAATGGTACCGAAGCATGAACCTTTTAACTAAAGCAGTTGAACGTATTGTTGGGTACTTTGAAAAAAATGATTTTCGGTGCCGTTTGTGTTGAGGGAAAATGGCGAAATGACGATTCATCGACAAACTATTCAAGTTATAAGTGTGGTCAGAAAGATTTGTGTGAAGTGCAAACATGTAAAACGTAGTGCACGATATTTTGGCCTGTATGTTTAGCACATTCCTTCTACTGCAAGATTGAAAATTTATAGATTTCACTCTTAATATCTACATACATAAGTCGTGTCTAGAGTGTCGGTAATGTCTTTTCCGACTTTGAGGGAGTTGCGATCACTTCAGTATTTATTCTTCGTAAGTGAATGACTTTGGTAGGGATACCAATATTAGATATGATCCTATTTGCGCTATTATCAACAGATTTTGGTTATCGATTTGAGTCCTCTTTTTGGCCGATTATCGATTTTCTTTACTCAAAACCACACTGATTTCCCACTTTCGTTCGTCGGCGAATCCATAGGTTTTCCAAACCTCACAAATTACACAATATACGATCTTGTAGGATCCAATATCGTAGTTTTGGCGAGTGTTTTTATGAAAAAAAAATGAGTAGAGCTCCAATCATAAGGAATACCTTCATCCGACGATATTTTACAAATGAGTAAAAACTGTCTCGGCCAGCGCCTTTATTGAACTTAAACCGGACAATATCCTTTTACGATTTAAGAGTTAGTGGTGAATTAGCCTCACGGTTCATTTTCAGTGTTAATGCAATTTTATTTTTGACTATTTAACTATGACTAACTTAACTATGCCATGTACTAGCTTACTGGCCCCATGCAAAATGCTTAATACTTTTTCTAATATCTTTCGACGTAACCTAACTTAAATTAAATTATTTAAATTGAAACTAAGGAAAATCAGTTTCACGCTACAGCACCAAATCTGCTTAATTTTCCCTCTTCGTTAGTGGGATAAGTCAGACACCATACACTACCGATCATTTGATTACCCTCATTTAAAATTTCGACCTAAATCATAAACAAATTTTTGAAAAAAAATTTTTATTGTTAATATTTTGTGGATCCCTCGTTATTGCGTACAACTTCAAAAGGTATATTTTCTTAGGATTGATATAATTTTTTTTTTTCAATTTAACGGAATTTCCTTAAAAGCGTCTTCAATGGCTTTATTGAGGTCTTCTTATCCACGTTGTGCTGTGTGGATGGCTGCGGTTTTCTGCTGAAAAATCATCGAATAAATACAAATACTTGGCGTAACGGACCGTATGTTATCCAGGGCCTAGCTTCTCCCGACCATTTGTGTTGTGCGTGTTATATTTTTTTTTACACAAATGGAGGGACCTATAGTTTAAAGCCATATCCAAAAGGCAAATTGAGAAGCTTTTTCAAAACAGTTATTACTCTCTGGTGTTTTTCAGACATTCGCGAGAGAACATTTCTTAATGTTTTTCTCGACGGAAAAGATCACCGACTCCCACTCTTCCTTTCAGTTTGAATGAGCCCGGAAAAATTCCAATCTACCTACGGTCTTTTTGGCGCTGAAGTAAATGTAGCTTTTTCTTCAGTTTTTGCCGTCGGAGATGTAGACAATGTTCAATCAGCCAACGAACTGTGTGGACACTAGCTGACGTCTTAACTTCCTCCTTTATTTTTCAAGCGGACGCAACAGAATTTAAAACTGCGCGTAGAATAGACCCACGTTCTACGTTCTTGCTGTTCTTGCTTTTTGATTTTTCGCTTAATATAACTTAATCTGGATCATTTTGAAAATTGTTGACCGCTCAAGCAATTTTAGCAATTTCTTGGTTGGAAAAATTTCCTTATTTGAGTGCAAGAATTTCTAAATTAGTTAGCAACCCATCTTCTTGAAGAATGCAACAAAAACACAATCAATTTTAATAAACAAAGACAATAAAGCAACACAATTTTATTAACTTTAAGGGACCTTGCGCCTTGTATGTTGCAAACAAACTGATGATGTAATGTTGACGTAGGCGAAAACCCCTTTTTGCATCATTAAATTTGTTCAAGTTTGCCATCAGGTAGCAGAAAACAAGTGAAAATGAAAGTTTTAAACATGGATCCGAAGAAATATTACCACTGCATTATGATCTAGGTCGAAATTTTAATTGAGAGTAATCAAATGACCGGTATTGTATGTATGTACATGCATATACATACATATGAGCATAGTTCTTCTAGTCAGCATTATTGATTTTGGTAATTCTATGGTTTTTATTATTCCATAGTAGTTACTACGGTCTAGTGAGAAAGCTGTTAATAATGCAGACGTCATAATCAGCCTTAAAGTTATATTTCCCTTCTAAAACTTAGCCATGGCTTTATAATCAGCAGGTCTAACAGCACCAATAAAAGCGTTGACAGTCTAATTATAGAAATGGCAAATTAGAGTAAGTTATTGAAATCTCGAGATCATTTCTCTTGTTGTGAGGTAACTTTTTTATTTTTTTGTTTACTTATTCCATTAGTCACATATTTATTGTATAACTACACATCTCAACAATGAAGTGGTTTTTTCTGGCTCAGCCAAAGTTAATAGAGCGAGCAGTCTGAATTAGAATAGGTATTGTGTATTTAATAAAAATGTTTACTTTTAATTGCGAACTTTAACATTCTTAACTGTAAAACTCTACTCCATTATTTGCATCAACACAAAAGTAATCGAATCTATTACAATCGTCTGAAAAAAAGAACGAATATATCCAACTCGCTTGCACTAACGCGTACGAGCAGAACAAACCTACAATCTTTCGCGCTAGCCCACAGAGGGGAGATTTCATCGCCCGCTGTCGTCGTTGAACTCAACGAACCATCATCACAGTTTGATGAGTGTGTATTTAAGATAGTGTGTAGAATTGTGCCATTAGATTCTCTGTGCTAAATTCCTTTCGTCCCTTTCGTCACTATAAAAGTAAGTAAATTACAAATAATAGATTGATTAAATTTACGTTTGGTTCTGAAAGATATTTTTTGTCTCGCTGTGTTGGGCAATTTTTAATCCGGAAAATTCCTCCTACACCTTCCCTGAAAACGTCAAAATTCGTGTGAGAAAAATCGATAAAAAAAAAATACAACGCAAATAATTATTTGTGCAGCCGTCGTTCGTCTGCCTACTATGGAGTGAAAAGTACATATATTTTCCATCTTTCTAAGGTGAGCAACAGAAAAAGAAGTGAAACGTGCAATTAATTGAATCTAAAAAATAAACCGAATCACACATCTCGCATAGAGTCGCATCGAAAAGTTGGTTTTAGAAGTCATTGTGGTCGGGAAAGAATCTTTTTTTTCCTTGAGGAATTCTAGAAAAGAAAAGGAAAGAAGAAAAAAATGTTGCGGTATCTCCCCGACTAGATATTAAATTCCTATATGGATAAACTCGATGTGTCTATCTATCTATCTGTATAGTTGTAGATGTATGTGCGGCACTATGGTAATGCGCATGTTCGTATGCATGGGTGTAGACCCTCATTCGTACAAAATATGCTCGTAAAATATTCGCGAGATAGTGTGACGCATTGAGGAGTGTCCAACGACGACGGCGACGACTTATCGTCCGCCATTTTACACACATGCATGCACCAAAAAAAAATACAAGAAGTATATCTGTAATTCATGAAAACATGAAAAATGTACAAATGTCATCAAGAGCAAAAGAACTGCAACCATCTGTCAAGCAATTAGAGATGCACGTTATCCTGTTTCGGGAGTTATTTGAATATGTACACCTGCTTCGGAAGATCATTGATGTTACACGCTTCTGTTAGTGTTTTTTTTTTTTTTTTATCCTGTGTATCTATGGCATAAATGAATAACAAGAAAAAAAATGCTAGCAAATGAAGAATAATCAAACCAACAATTGATCGTAATTAGTAAAAGTTTGACATCATCTCTCCGGTTGCCGCATTGACATCACTCAGTGAATGAATTTGTGCTGCTCGTCATTCGTTTCCTTTTATCCACACTTGATTTCCCGCATTCTTATTTATTCACCTCTCTATGCCTCTCTGTCTTTTGAGTATGTGGTTCGGTTTAATTGTTTGATTAGAAAAAAAGACGAAGAAAAAAATCTGTCAATCAATGGTAGGAAATAAAATTGAATTCTTGTTCTTGTTTCATGTATCACACTCCCTCTCTGCCAGTCCTAGAGGGTCCGGGCTCCTACATGTCATAATTTAAATTTTCAATTCAAATGAGATGTGTCTCTTCTCTTTTTATTCTGTCTTTCTCTGTCGGTATAATTGAGTTTTTCCATTTGATCGGTTTTCTTCCGTCCCCCTGCGGTGACCGTTTTTCTACTTCACGTTCTCGGTGCAAGAAATAGTTCAAGAAATGTATATTTTTATATGTGGATACTTTACTTTTATAGCACGAGTCGCGCGTTCTCCATTGGAATCCATCTCTCTAAACTCAAAGCGCTAAGAAAGCCACGCATACACTCACGCTAAATCTATATTATTAGTGGGGAAGCAGAAATGTTTCGTTTTGTCGATTCGAGAGGTTAAGAAGAAAATGAAAATTTTATTTTTAACTTTGCCGTCAGTTTCTTGAAAGTGTGAAGACTCACTAAAAGAATATGAGTAAGCGCAGAGATTAGTACAAGCACGCATATATAATATATTTTTTATTACTTTAGACTAGCTCTATTGGGTAGCATAAGTTAAAAATACTTCTTTTTTTTTTTTTTAACTTGGATTTAAGTAACCATAATTTTGTACGCAGTAGTTGCCATAAAAAATTGCTAAATTGTTTATGGATCCTGCTTCCTAGTAACAAAAATTACAATAACGCGCACTAAGTGATGCTAAATCATTTATTGTTGCTACTCTTCAATGAGTTTTCGTCACGGCTGTGTGCATTAGAATTTACACTTAGTCACAAAAGTCTGCATACGGTTGAGTAAGAAAAAGTATGTGTATATGTATATGTATTTAAAAAGGTTTAAACGATAATAACGCTTTTAGAGAACAAGTTTGAGTTGCGTTGCTATCGGTACAGATCTTGTATTAGTAGGTAATCGGATGTTACCTAGTACGGAATTGAAGACGACTTTTGGATCACGTGTAAGTCTACACTGCGTTTATAACTGAACATTTTTCTGTAATAAGAAAAGGTTATAGTACATATCTGCTACCCTTTGTAATTTCTTATGCATTGTTCGAATACTTTTCTGGATATTGTGCATATCATAGTATAAAATCGTGGCGCGTGATATCGTTTCTATCGCAGAGGAGTCCGGGGCAACGTAAATAAATTAAAGTGATGTTTTGCAAAAATGCGGTACTTGGACTGAAAAATTTGTCATGAATAAAAGATACACGAAAGCTTTCAAGGAAAGCAATGACTGATCAATTCTTGCGACGTTATTTGGAACATGTGTATTGCATTGATTCCAGAACTAAGAACTTGTGGTATCTTGCACCTATAAAGTGCAAATATGTACATATGTATGTATGTATGTGCATCTATGGTTTCGTGAAAATCAAACTTGGTGAAAGAAGAATTCAAAAGACGACAAAATTAAGTTATCAACCAATATTTATTGAATATCTTTGAACCTAAGCGAATATTTGGGAAAGTTTTTCCTGTACGTTCTCAATCGAATTGGACTGTAAAAAGCCTTTATTTTTGTTGGTTTCTGGGATTCGAACTTCGAACCTCAATATACGAAAAAAATTCGATCTTGTCCATATTTTTGCAAAGTCGAATTTACACTTTTATTGCATACATTTGTATGTCTGGTGAAAATCATAGTATTTTTTAATATATTTCCGATTTACCAATTTCCTTTTAGCACTTAATGGTAACATATCAAAGAAAGTAAACAATATATTGTTAAATACAATTGTCAGTACAATAATGCAAGGCTCTGAAAGATAAATAGTGCAGGTGACTAAATGCCACAGGCATGTCAATCAATTTTTATTTCAGATGGTTACGAATTTATTTTCCTTCCAAGTCCTCGTTTTTGTTAAATTCATTTTAGTAGTCTTACTATTTATCTTATCTGTCAAATAATTGCTATATTTGATAAGTTTTGTTACTCGACCAAATAATTATTTTTATTTTTCGAGTACTTTATGTAGTTATCGATATCAATATTTTTTTTTGCACTTCACACATGAGGTTAACTGTCACAAAACATAGTATACTGGCCACATTAACGAAGGAAAACTACGACCAAATTACCTAAGACTAGTTGTTTTTTTTATAACCCTCGCAAAAGCAATTAACTTGCCCTTTTTTTTTAATGAAGTCTCTTTTATTCAATGACTTCACAGATTTTACTATTCACGGGGGGTTAGATTGAATTTGTCTGACAAGGTCGATGTTCGCATAATTAGTTGTTGCATTTACTGATCATATCTAGAACGTTTTCAATGTAAATTGTGGATACATAGATCACATCACAGTTTCAGTCCGTTGAATTTCGCAATCGCTTAAATAGATGGAAGTTTGAAATCAGATTCTCTTGAAGACTAAGAATATGCTTAAGGATAGTTCAACTTAAAATGCACTTGACTCCGGTGGATAATAGCAATCACTGAGTCGTATGAATTTAGAAAAACCCTTTTACACATATTATATGACTAAAATATCGGATTAGATACTTAATCACGAAGCATTTTATACGGATAAGTGAATACCTGCTTTTTCCTTAACTGATCATAACCTTTAAGCCAGTAGAAATCTCTTCCGATTTTCAGTGCAGAGGCACCGGCTTTTCTATCTCATATACTTTTAATCGCCGATCGCCAAATACCACACAAAACACGTTTCATTGATAGACCAAGTTGAAACTTGACTTTCGTTATTGTACTTATCGGGTACCAACATCACAAAACATTTCAGAACAAAACAAAAATTTCATTCATAGCAATGCCATTTCTGTGCTAGCCCGAGAACTTTTTTACCTTGCCTTTATTACCTTAAGCTTTAACAGAACGACGGGGGCTTGTTTTCGTTAAGTAGCTTTGTTTCCTGTTTGGTTTTTGTTAGTCTTTTAATTCTAATTTAGAAATTGTTTGACTTTTGACTTACATTACCAATAACGCAATAAGTAAAAAATTGATATATAAAAACCATATTTTTAGTGATAATCGATGAGAAGTATGGCCACAAAAACTTGTGTTGCTGTGATATAATGTGCGTGCTCCTGCTCTTAAATCCGTAGCAGGTGTTTATTTTACAAATTTATATAAAATTGAAGCACGTGGTCTGATTTTGAGCACCACCTCATCTTCATATGCACTGAGCAGATGCCCACAGGCAGAGTCTAAATCAAATTAGGAATTAATTCCTATCTATTAAAATGTTACTCAGGTGTTTTTTTTATTTTTTGAAAAGGCAACTGAATCCGAGGAACACTTAGACTTTATCAGGTCCATTTTATACCAAGCAGTAACACATGTTGTGGTGTAACTTAACTTTTATTTATTCGTCGTTGGTAGCTGTGATTGCTGTGAACTAAATACTACATACTACACCATGGAATTTCCCAGATGCTTCTGAGCATTCCAATCAAGCTATTTCACTGTTAGAGCAATCACTTCGTGTATACATGCTCTCAAGTTCTTTATTGAATTTTTTTTTCAATTTTCACCACAGGAGACTTTAAAAACAGAGTGGGTGAAGGTGCCACGAAGTAAGTTAGTCCTTTTACTTTCAAAGATATTGCTTTAAGCAGACCTGTAATGTTATGTAAGCACGAAAATGTAAAGATGGTTGCGGCTTGAATTTCAGTACGGCTATTCCCCAACAAATTCATTCTTGCATGATGAGTATCAAAATATATACCAAATTCAATTTTAGTACTTGTCTTTTAGGCTTCCGTATAATAGAAGCGAGGTTTGAGTCATTCCTACATTGAATTAGAATTTCTGCATTGGCTGCATCCTTGGTATGTGTGACCTTTCATAATCCATTTATATCACTAACATTATCAAGTCAACGTGACGACTGTAATACCTATTATTAGCAATGATTTTTCTGTACTTATTTACTTCACTCATGACATTAGATTTACTGAACGTTTATCTAATCAGCCTTAAATACCTTAACAAATGCTGACAGCGAAGTTTTGCCGTACGCAAGCTATTGTTGAACACTAAATGAATAGATTTCACGTCATTTACGCAGCAAAACAAAGCACATTTATTATTAATAATTTCCGAGGACATTGCTGCAACGTAAAACTTTTGGTCATTTTAGAATTTTTCTTTTCAAGTATTTTCTTATCCCTGTTTGCAAAGCGTACGCAGACTTTTGTGATCGAGTGTAATTGTATTTTTAAATTTATTTTCGGCATTCCTATTAATAAAAAGAAAAGTTCCACGTCAAATATGTGAAATTTATCTGCTGTCGATAGACCGTAACTGCAGTTTGCATCATCTAAATGTAGTATGTTGCTGTGATAAGACTCGTTATACATATGTGCATACATAGATTTATACTGCTAATTGGTCACATGTGATTCACCGTTTTTCGTATGCAATTTTCATGATTTTAATGACATTTTACGAAGCTTAATTTTTTTTTTGTGAAAAATTCGTTGTAATTATATCATTTCCTCTTTCTGTTTCGATGAGTTTCCGTTGCGACTCTTAAAGCTTTGAAGAGTAATCGCAGCAAAATTCTTGTGCATTTGAATTGAAAAAGTTTGTTTTGAACTATAAATGTCAAATTATTTTGGGCTTGAAAGCGAAGAGAATAATAGGCGTGCGTTTTACGCACCCATGATTAAACATTCTTTTGTATGCAGTAGCACACACCCTTTTTCCTTAGGATTTATACATATACTATTATTTCATTTGAATTAAATTAGGTACGTTGGTATGTTTGTTATTTCTGTTAGCAGCTAAAAACAAAAATTGCGAGACGTGGATAAACAAATATACATTAATAAGCGAACTTTTGGAGAAACAATCAATTCAAAGCAAGTCTCTTGTGTGTCATTGGTATACCGTTTGTGAGGCTTAAATCATTATCAAAATGCGGCCTCCAAAAAGACGATTGATTTCAATGTGTATTGTGTTATAGGTCGTTTGTTTTTTTATGTACTAAAGGGGGCACATAAGGTTTTAGTAGGAACAAGGAAAGTTCAATAAAGTTTTAAACTCAAAATTTCGTACTGAAGAGATGACGCATTTTTTTACGAGTTCGTTATTGTTCAATAACGTTAACCTTTAAACTACTTCAGGAGAATATACTCACTTGCAATGAACGTATTCGCATCATCTGACTTAATTCATCTGTAATCAAGTACAAGTAAGCGTAAATACATTTTTATGAATCATTTTATCGGATGCCAGTACGGCATCCGATGGCAAGTTCAAGTCAGTACAGGTCGGTAGGTTTTAGTATAATTTATAAACTGCTACTGACGCATATTCATGCAAACCGCACGATGAGTGTACCCACTTTAAATTGCGCAGTTAGGAGGTGAAATAAAATACTTTAAATAGTACCTATAAAATGTTCGATTATTATCATTTAGTAAGCTGTGAATAGACTTGTGTTTGTTTAAATTAACATAATCGTTAAGCCTTCGATTAATTTTATTAATTATGGACTGCACTTTTTGTGATTAATCTGCATACGTATGCACATATGTATGTATGTCTTACGCATACGTTTGCGCAATCGTACCTCCACTGGACGATAAGTATTGTTAATAGAAATACTGTCTAAATATGTATGATTTTTCTTAAGACCACAATGGTTTGATATTCAAAGGCCATTCATACGCCTATGTAGAATAAAATGGCTACTAAAATGGGTTAGTTTCTTTTTGAAATTGCTATCAGAACTACACAGTTGAAAATGTTTCAATGGTTTTTACTTTTAAGAGTACACCTAATTATTTACAGAAAATAATTTGATGCAAATAGCTGCTGTGGTTTGGCTTGTCGGTATATATCCTATCAACTCCATGTAGATATTTTTAGTTACAAGTATTTCATAGTTCTTCAGATAAAAGCCAAATGGCAGCTAACAAAGTGGAGGATCATTTTGCTTTACCTCTTGACTAAGTTGGACCTTGTTTACAAATAATCTGAGGTCTTTATATAGTATTCACCTCAGAGAAGTGCAACTGATGTTCAGTTGTTGACCTCTGCGACGAGTTAATAATTTTGGGTTTTCACGCACACTTTGGCCAACATCAGTAATTCTTTGGTTCTTGCGCACCGGACAAACCCGAATACCTGCCTTTATCCATAAGCGTGCCAGTTTCACGCACAATTTCTTTAAGATAACAATGGCTTTGAAAATAATTTGTCAATATTTCCCAGCGTTGTTAAAGCGTAAAACGATCCTTTTCTTACCGCGGAAGCTTAAGATAAGTGTTGCCAATTGAAATAACACGCACTTGAAGTAGTTGAAGTGTCAAGCGTTATGACAAGGGACTGCATCGCAGGTTAGGTATATGGATATATGGAATGTTGTCTGCAACACCTATAGAGGTTAGAAGGAGGAATAGTTATTTCGATCAGGCTAGGGGAGCTACTCCGCGTTAAAACTTTTTTATTTTCAAAGTGGACCTACATATGTATGTTAGCCTAAGTGCATCATTTGAAGTGTCTCTATACCGTGAGTATTTATACTTTTTCGAATTTATTTGTTTCAGTTTTATGGTTCGAGCAAAAAACTTGGCAATAACTCCATAGGATGGACAGTCACATGCATATGTACATATGTACATACATATGTATGTATACATACATATATGGAAACATCCTTTGTTTCAGGACTCTTGAATTGCTCTACTTTTATTCTACCTTAAATGTATAAACATCTCAGACTCTTGGCACTGGCACTAATAACAGACCACACCCATGATTTAAGAAAACAGTTTAAAAGTGAGAGCAATACATTTAGAATTTTCGTCTGCTCGTTATTTAACTCAATGTTTTATTTTTTTTGTCGACTCGTAGGAACCGTCAGAGAGATAATTTCAGTTGAAAATGTAATTTAAAGGATCCAAGTAGCTTTAAATTACCTAGTTCTTTTTCTAACATACCTACGTTGCACAGAACGGATAAGACCAATGCAATTACAATTAGTGTACTCGTAAATTGGGTAACTAATAATCAAGTATCAATGTGGGTAAAAGAATAAGAGTGTGACTTTGCCACTGATTTACTGCTCTCAATTCAGTTGTAATTTGCATGGCAAAGAGCGCATATGACTCTAAAGTGTGATATTGGAGAATTTACTAAAGTAGAAAGCATCCAGGGATAACTCATTTGTCCTTCCTCTGCGTTAAGGGTCCTTTTCACCTATTCGCCGTTGAAATTATACAGGCAATAAGCCTGTAATGCGGCTGTAGTAAATATTACAGCATTTCTTAAATTAAAAGAGAAAACACAAATAAATAATCGTTGAGAGTATAAGGCTTAACTTCTCACAGACATTCGGGCTGTGTGTATATGTACATTTTTCAGGAGTTCACCTACATACATACATACATTGACTACAGTATCTGAAAAGAGAAACTTTGTTCCTCTTGTATTATAAACGTAAACGTTACACACAAAGGCAAGGCAGCCTAGTTTTACTAACTATAGGTAGATACATACATATGTACATATGTACAGTACATAGATATATTCAAATTAGTCTCGCTGTAGTTCTAGTATCGAAACAAAGTTGACTATGTTTGGTGTCATGAAATTTTGAATTTTTGATATTTATGTGTACATACATACATATATACATATGTTTGTACGTGGTCCTTGATTTAGTATTAGTTTTCCTCAAAACATGACCAACTACAAACTTAGAATTATAAACTCTCCTGCGTAATGAACTCCTCCTCGATCAATACATGTTGATCGAAACTCATACCAAAACAAGCACCTATAACTTAAGCTTTTTAAATTGTCCACATGAAACTAGCGGCATCCTTCAGACCCGGATGAAATCTAAGATGTCTTTTAAGCAGCGGTGTAAAGTCGCTTCATTAAAAATAAATATCTTACAATAAGTCGATAGCTCGGTACAAAAAAGAAGTGTTATCGTTGCAATATCTTTTAAATTTGTAGCATGATGCATTCAAATCGTTTTACAAAAAGAAAGGATGAATAATGTAATGCATGCACCTGTATGTATGTACATATGTACATATATCCTTCTCAGGGTTAATTTTATTATTTCCTAATCAATAACAGTCTCAAAAATTATGTTATAACATTAGTGTGATCTACATACATAAATCATTTCTTATAATGATAAACTTCAATAAATAAGTTATGTTAACGCGAGCAGGTAACATTTGAAAGCAATCATCGCATTAACAATGTAATTTTTCGTGTCACCAAGCCATTAACATTCGAAACGAATTCAACTCAAGAGCCCACTTAATAGAAACCTTATGTGCTTACGTCTAAGAGGATTTTCTGATTCGCCTCTTCAGCCTTTTCAATGATGAAGGAAGAAAGTTCTTTTAAATTCTTTCCATAAGTAATATTTACCCTGATCATTCAAATAATGTGCTTTAATAAAATCAGAAATAAAAAGTGATTCTTCACACACATGCTCGTATACCCACAAATGTAGGCATATAATAGAAAAACCTACAGGTAAATATAACTCATACATATCCCCATAAAACGGCAAATATCTTACATTTGACATGACCAACACATAAATACATACATATGTATATCCATTGTCGTACCTATGGGTGTTTGTGCATACGAGTGTACCTCGTACTCTTTGTAGCCCTGAATAAATGTAGAATTGCGCAAGGACGATTTATCGATTTTATTTGTCTTCAATTGATAAAGTACTTTGTTTTATGATTTGAAAGAGAGAAAATAATTGATTAACTTTGATACGATTGGAAAACATCAATGCATCCTTTGATTTCCAATTAGGAAATAGAATTGTTTTTTTTTTTTATGTAATGGATGCGAAAATGTACTTCCATACATATGTATTGTATGTATGTATGTATATGTACATACATAAATATGAAGGTTTCAATAAAAATGCGCATGTACCACCTTACACAGAGATCCTATGCTGCGATTGACAATGCATGCTAGTATTTCCATTTAAGGATATATCTAGCAACCATATCCCCTCGCCACCCATCCAGCATAGTTAGTTCGTCCTCCTCCGGAAGGATGTTACTCTTTTAATCTAAACTGAGGAGAATTAAAAAAAGGATGATGTGAGTAGTGACGTGTGTGTGGGCAAGGTCATACGAGTACATATACAAACAGTATGACAAATGAATAGGCCTCTCGTGGGAGATAATAATCGCATGTATTAGGGAAAATGCACTTATTCCTTTAAAGTAAAAATAATTCATGTGGAGAAAGACCTTGTCTTTCTGTATATTATGAGTCTACATATGTATGTACAATGAAAATGTAATTAAAAATTCCCGTTTTTTTTATTATTAGTTGTGCGTTTTTTTTTAGTATACATTTAAATTTCTCCCTTTGTCTAGACAACTTTATGTGATTGCTCCTCCTTTTGGGAAACATATTTTCTGTCAAGAAAAAGAGCATATAACAAAAAGAAACATATTGAATTTTATTCAAAAGGATATGCATACATATGTACATACATACATATGTACATATGTATGTATGTATAGCTATGTGCAACCCCTCTTGTCACCAACACGTAACAAATGTTCTTAATTTTTTGGCACTCTTCTCGATTGTAGAGTCATTTCTCCCCAGTTTCAAGGGAAGGACACTCCTTATGCGCCAAAATGGGTTCCTTGTTTCGGTTCTCTTGTTACACTGCGCATGGTTGGATTAGAAAATTGGGCCTCTTACTCTATTGCGTCAATTCCAGATCACAGATGAATAAATTTTCATTAAAACTAGAAATTAAGACCGATTCCGATAGATATTTCAAAAGCCACTTGAAACCAGAAAATATAGATTTCAATGTTACATTGTGCGCGCCTACCCCACTAGAATTAGTAATTGCTAAAATGTCATTCTCTCACCGTCTCTCTCTCTCTCTGTCATTCTCTCTTTAAATTGTTGTGCTCTCTTTGATCTGTCTTAAATGTATATTAGCACTACGTCGAATCATCGAAATCCCAGCAAATACCACAACAACAACTTTGACGACGAAACGACGACAGTGGATGATGATGATGGTGAATTCTACAACTACAATAGTGACATTAACAACGCATTCCGTTTCTGCCCTTGTTGCGATGTGCACAACTACAACGGTTCTTAGTTGATATTCAAGTGTTGTCGGTATTGCACATACAAAATTCTCAGTAGTTAGGCAATGATGTCTAAAAGTTAGAAAAAAAAAAAAAAATACGAAAATTAGTTAAAACAAAAAAGAATAAATTTAAGAACATTTTTACATAAACTAGACGTAGTACATAGGCGTGGATATAAAGTATTTATTTAATAATTAATGAAGAAGAAAAAACTTGCGAAGTTTTTTTTTTAATTTCGTTGTGATAAAAAAAAAAAACAAAAAAAAAAATTAATAAATAATTAAACGTAATCTAATGTGAGAGAGCAGTCAACAAAATATAGAAAGCAAATTTTTTTTAATAAACTTTCTCGGGAAAGCTCATCATTTTTTTTTGACTTGGTGGATTAAAACTTCTGGACTGCTGCTGGTAGTTTGGTGATTGTCTTTGGACATTTTTGCTGTGCATCTCCTTTCCTCTTTTGTTATAAGGTAATTAAACTTTAAATCGATTTTTTCAATGTCCTTTTTTACAAAAAAAAAGAAGAAGAACATTTAGTGGGTTATCCCGGTGGTACAAAAATCATAACTTGAAGTTGAATATTTGATAGTTTACTTGGGTGTATTTTGTGTTACTACCCCATCATCAATGACATTTATTGATTTTTTCTATGGCAGAGGTTTCGTATAGTATACGCATGCAATAAAGATTGAGATTGAAAATTGGGTTTAGGTTTTTTCTTGTCCTTTTAATCGATATCGTGAAAATATATATGGAGAGTGTTGCTGTGATTCATTGGCTTAAGAGTTTTTCCGCACACACCCACTTACGAATAAAGCTTACATAGGCAGACCTACAATGAATTTTTGAAGTAAGCCAGTCAATTGCAAATCTGCTTGCAATTGCAATGATTTTTTTTTTGTTATTATTAATGACATTCGTAGAATAAGAAAAACACACTACACTATTGGTTTTTATTTCGACATTTATTTTTAGAAGAACTTAGAGAATGTTGAGGAATCTCAGTTTTCGTTCTTTTCTCGTTGACACAGACAACATTCCTCCTACCAATGGCACAGACTCGTACTCGAATTATTTGATTGGTCATTTTTGTTGGCCATGGCATTTCCTTCTTTGTAAAAAAGAGGTAAAAGCCCCGATAGACAGTGAATATACCTCAGATAGGAAATGGGTCGGATTTTTTTTCTGTTTCGTCGTCACACCTTGATGCATTTTTCATATTTTCTCATTTCTCATTTGGACATTGGGGTTTTTCTCAGTGGGAAAGGCGATATATTTTCTTCCCTGTCAGTTGCTTAGAAGAATAATTAGTTTTTTTTTTCTTTTTGCTGTGCGATATACCCAATATCTATACTCTTGTACTCCAAAAGTCCAGACGGAAAATCATAAGACATGCGCATAACATAAAAACGTAGTTATTCTAATTGTCTTATTCATTTTTTAATTCTTTAATGTTTTGTATGTAGAAACTGTTTTTATCATGTACTAATGATTTACTGGTATCCTTACTGCAGCCAGTGGAATTTATTGTTTAGCCCTGACCAACATAAAAAGTGTTCCTAAATTTATAAATCTTTATTCGGGTCCGATTACCAAGCTTTCGGAATACGTTTTTATAACAAAAATATGCCATAAATCTTACTGGTGGTTACTTCAATGAATCTGACCAATTTTTATAACTAAAGAAAATTATGTTCTTTGAACTAACATAACTTTAATTTCAGGTTAACTTTTTCACTCTTCGGGTTGAAGTCCGGCGGATTTTTTCCCAAATTTTCAGTTGTAATTAATTGTCAGTGTCACCACAACTTCTACAAACTTTTTTAGGATAAGAAAATAGAAAAATAAAAAGGAAACCTACAAATAAAAGCTACTGTCCGCTACTTCGGTTCTTTACGCTTTATTTTCCACCCCTTTTTGTGTTGACATACCCGTTTCTTTTTTAATTATGTATGTTCCCAACAAGTGGTTTTATACACCATAAGCATACATGCATACATACATATGTATATCGGCTTACATGACATAATATATTAAACATATATTTTTAAATTCTTTTCTTAATACTACTTTCAGTTTGCTGGCAGCTACTCGAGCCTGTTTGATTTTGCACTTTATTTTTGCATCAGAATCTACTTTGTCAAACTGTGTACCTAGGTATTTCATTTTGTAGGCATTGTCGATGTTGGTGGTACTGACTTTTAACTGCATTTGTAATTTGTTGTCTGGATTCTACACATTTCTATGTGAATTTTTACTTACTCATCATAGCATTAAATTCTCTCGCATTTTTTGCAATGATAGCAAAGTCCTCAGCATATCTTAGGTTTTTAATTTTGATTTCGTTCCTCCATTCATCATAGTCTAACGCTTCATTAAAAATCCGTTTGGAGTATACATACATACTTGTACATATGTATGTATGTATGTACATATGTACACATATGTACATATATGCTAAACAGGAAAGTTGACGAAATGTAGCGCTATTTTATAACCAATTTACCGAACCATTTATCATTTCCTTCCGTCAATCGTTTTAATATGTGTACTCTTCAGAAAAGCAGCAAGTAACTATTAGTAAATATGTATACATATGCATGTTGTTGGAAGGACTTAAAGACACATTATTTATTTATGATACCTCAATGTTTGGTTTGGTAAGATATGTATGTATCTAGAAAAATATAAGAAACATTCATCAGAAAAAGTCCAATGGTCAGGCACGTTTTAAAGCAACCCAGGTTTGGAATTTTTTTTTCGGCATTCATTTTATTTCTATCCCGGAAATTATAATCAACAAAACAGAACCAATTTGGAAGTTACAATTCCAGAATTGTTTATTCCTTAATTTTTTTTGCAACTTTCAAATTCCTGCGCTTACCATAGTTAGTTACGGGGATACACAAAGTCCAAAAAATAATCTTTTAATTCAGATGGCGTTATTATCTACATGTGCATATACATGTATGTAGTTCTATATGTGGAATGCGACAAATCGGGGGCACGAGAAATGTGCATATGTGTGTGTCTCTAATTATTATTATTAGAGTCGAATCTGGTTGAATAAGTTTGAAGTTTTTTTTAAAGGTTTCTTTTTGAATTTTTTTCCCAAATTCAAATTTTGCTTTCAAGAATTTTCACTACTGAAAATGCCTCTTTATGTTTAAGAGAAAAAATATAATTTTCTTCATAGAATATACATACATACATATGTTCATATGTCTGTACATAGATATGAACCAACTATTTAATAAAACCAATTTTCGCGGAATTATTAACAAATTACAACATACTCGTAGATGAAATCACTTCCGAATGTCTTTTACCAAGAGAAATCGAAAACTACGAGGGTGGGTTGAAAAATTCGCGACCTGTTTAAGAAAACATGCTCGGAAGTAAAGATTAATACACCTCATCTGCTCGCTAAAGCACGAGTTTCAAGAAATATTTCATTAAGGCTTTCAAAAGTACGCTTACTGCCGTTTCTACGTTTTCAATTGGTGAAAAACTACACCAAAGGTTTTTTTTTTTACGTGAAACAGATGAAAGTTACAGGGCACCAGATCAAGCGAATAGTGGAGTATGCCGCTTTTTTTTTCTCCACAAATCTGACCAAAAAAAATCATCTGGATCGGTTCGAAGTATGTAGCTACAAATACTCGCGAGACATCTGCGTTTTTGTTCGACTGAAAACAGTTTCCAAACCCACCGTGCATAAAGCTTAAGAGTACCCAAGTTCGTTTCCAATAATGATTTAAATCCGTTCAGACGAGATGCCGTCGATCTCATCTTCAATCTGCGGTCTCATATGATCAAATCTTTTTGTTTTTCCCAGTAGCTGAAGTTGCTGGTCTTTTATAGTGTGGGTTGTAATCAACGTTCTATCGTCTTTCTAAATGTTGTTTTCGATAGGCAGGTTCCCCTTAAGTTGCCACAATGTCTTCCTTGATCTGCTTTGGGTAAATTTTGGTTGATACATGTACTTTATATTTCTAAACAGGATGATGGATTTTTATTTTTGAAAAATTACTTTACTTTGCCTCATTTATACAGATGTACGAATCGAACTAAATGAGACTCATTGAATTCTTCTTTTTTAATATGTAGAGAAGAATAGTCTAAATAATGAAAATTTATAAAAAAAATATGGTTTAAGACGCATGGCCGATTTTATAAAAATGCACTTCCTCTGTACTTTTTTCATTCATTGTAAAACTGTTTGGGTAAGAAAAATGAGTTGAACAGGCGTTTTTGATTATTCGCTCAGAGTGTTTATCTAGATATTTACTAACGAGAAGACAGTGCCAAACTGACTAGGTGCTGCCGTTTAAAAGGTAAAATCTTCTAATAACAAGTTACAGATATGTATATACATATGTACATTTACATATGTATGTATGTATGTAATGTACATATATGTCATAGGCACGGATGTAAAATCCCAACCTGAAAATTAATAAAATGTGAAAAAAGGTATCTAATGCCTTTTGCCGAGATTTCGATTTTCAAAAACCATAACTTCATATGTACCTACTTACATATGTATGTATGTATGCATGTATGAAGTCAAAAGTATTGATAAAGGACATTTGAACGTTGCGAAAAATTGGCCAACAATTTAAAACTAAATACGAGTATAAATTGGTATGCATGTAACGCTTTCTTTCGCTTTTGTATACCTGTTATCTTCCTAATTGGAATATCGGACGCATAGCGTTTTATCAAATTCGTACATTAATATTCGTACATTAAAAAAAAAAAAGACACACTAACCGTTAATTTGATTAAAAAAATCACAGAAATATTTCTTGCAATAGACAGAGAGGTGGGGTTTCTATGGCCATTCTCTATGTATACACATCTCTTGCGAATGTGTAAAATGTTAATGAACTTCTTTTCTTCGGTTTTCCGTTTCTCGCGATTATTATATATTTTTCCTTTTCCATTTTCATTTGTATCATATTTTCAATGTGCTGATACATACGTAGAGCTTGCGATGAAATAATAAACAAATACCCGAAGACAGGAAGTACAATTGTCTAAATTTGGAATGCAGTTGAACCGTTTAAGTAACACTGCGCCATTCAACAAAGCGTAGCCCATTTGTTTGCCCATTGTTTATCACGATGAAATCAGAAGAGAAATAGAAAAGAAAGTACTTTTGAAGCAGATACATAAATCTCTTCTTTTCCTCTTTTTTTTTGTATCTTCTAGCTAAAATTGAATTTTATTTTATTGGAATTTCTCGACGTAATTTACAGTTATCAATATGCAGTGTTTTTTTTTTGTGAGTCACCGCAAATAGAAATAAAATACCAGCCATCATAGAAAAAATTTTTGTACCCATTCGGTATACATACACAAAACTTGGTGTGTGAGAGTGTGGTACATTTTGACTTGGTTGCTTTTTTCTCCATTTGATAGAAGAGGTATTTTTCTTTGAGTATAGTTTCCTCATAGTTGTTATTTAGCAATTTTTATTACAACACAACACACAGTCCACCCCCAAAGTATTGTTATTTACAGGTATACTGTTTCATTTTTATGACAACCGATGGTGGTAAGTTGTATCGTTTTAGTAGGTTTTTGTTTTTTATTCTACCTCTGAAATGTTGCCTTTACTTCCGCCGTCAGTCCCTATAGCAAACCGAAACTGAATGCAAAAAGTATGATGTCATAGAAGCTAATTTGGAGGTTCTATCAATAACTGAAAAATTAGCAACATTAATTAATGTAATTTTTAAACTCGTCGCCTCGACACTATATAAATTTTCACGCGCACAGTGATGATGTAGTTGGATAACGCTTGTCATAAAGCTGCAAAGAATAAGGGGAAAGCAGGGCCAATGCGCAATTATAAACTATTTGTATTCACTTTGGCCAACAATCTAGAGTTGTTGCAGATGTCAAGTGACTAATTATTAATTGATTTGTTGCTTATTTCAGAAGCGATCTGTTTATAGTTCATATGATTTTGTTCGCTATTCTCCTAAACAACTTAGTCACGGTTGTTTAAAGAGAATTTAACTTCCATGCTCTCTTGTGAATCACATGACACGTAATTTTAATTTCAAAGTCTTATCTTGAGTGGAAAACAAAAAGTCATTACCCATTGCCATGACGACAGCTACATCTGTTTTTTGAAATTGATTCAACTGCGAATTTCTGGACTGTGATTACCTAAACCAATAAAATAAAACACATATCAAACTTACGAAGGCAGTGTGTTTTTATTTCTGTATGTGCGCACACTAACCAAAATAGCGATTAACTGCTTTAACAAAAATTAAGTTCTTATCTGGGAATTTAATTTACTGTTTGTCGCGTCGAAGAGGAGGGAGTTATGCAATCGACAAAGATTAAAGCCTCGTATCGCACTTGATTATTGTTACCTTCTTGTACAACGAAGTTTTTTAGCTTTGAATAGATTTTTGAATTCGATTATTTGTTCAAATATTAAGAAGAACATTGATTAAGTAATACAGAGGTAGATCTCCTCTCTTAGTTGGTTATTTCTGAAGTTTTTATTTGGGAGTATTTATTTACATAAATGTTATCTGTCTATTAATCATGTGTAGAGTTGCTTGAAGAAAATACATCAAGACCTGGTATATAACTGTTATTTTCCCAACCACATTAAGTGTACGCATGCGTAGCAAATAACTTCTGCGGCTTAGCCACTAGTTTAATCGTGTTGTTGTCTTTCAGTGAAGTGTGATATTTGAGACAATTATGCTTACGCATACTTGTTACTCAAAATAGACTATCTTAAATGTTTTAGTGGTTTAGTATTTGTTATATATCGGTTTCAACTAAGAATTTAGAATTAAAATTATATACATATGTGTGTCATAGACGGCAAAAATCAAAAAAAAACATTATCTATTTGAAATTTCAAATCTGTGGGAGACATTTCAACGTAAATATGTTTTTCATTGATATTTTGCCTGCATACTGGTTTCATATATTTCATATCACGCTTAAAATTATCATTGCTGTAAAAAGAGTTACCCGAAAAGTAATGAATTGCGATTATAGATATAGACCAGAGTCATTTCATATAACGTATCTTTGCCGCTCGTAACGGAACTATAAATTACTAGATTTTCTGAAAAGAAAAGCTTCATGAAGCTAAGCGCTTATCAATCATACTTTCCAAAAGGGAATCGCATGGTAGAAGAGTTGAATTATAAATCAGTACTTCTACGTACGCACAAGGGCGGATTAAAAAGTTCGCGATCCCGAGAAAACAAATTCGAAGGTACATACTTGCATAACTTTATATTTTCCTTCCAAAAAAGAAAAAAAAAGAAACAACTTCAGCAATTAAGTAGTCTAAACAGAAAATACGAAGTATTTATAAAAGGATCTATTCACACCATAAAACTTTTCATTTATCATAAGGACCATACAAACATATCTATGCACATATATATGTCCCATATTGACGGCTTAAAGCAATAAATGCATATAAATAGGAACGAATTCATACATACAAATGTATATGTACTTACCACTGGGGCACAAACCCTTTTTAGTAAAGAAAAAATTGTGATTCTTTATAAATCGGGCATTTAAAAAAGTGTGTAAGAGCAATGTTGGCAATCCCTAACAGAATTTTGATGAAGTCAGATCTGTTTTACATTTTTGACTCTGCACATACATCATATACATCTTCTCTCATATAATTTTTAGTCGCACATAAAATGGGAGCAAAAAAATTAATAATTTCTTTCTTTTTTTTCTTTACAGGGGTCATTGCGAGCGGCGCACTAATCTCTGTACCAACATATATATATATATATTTCTAAAAACATTTCGTAAATAATCTCGGAATTCCCCTAAACTTCACATTTATATATATTTACCAAGCCTAAACTAAAAACACATCAAAATGTCTACAGTCGACAAAGAAGAATTGGTCCAAAAGGCAAAACTTGCCGAGCAATCCGAAAGGTAAGCATTTTTTTTTTTTTTTTTGCGAAACGAGAATATGTTTGATATCTGTATTTTCCAAATTAGGTACGATGACATGGCTCAAGCTATGAAATCAGTCACAGAAACAGGTGTCGAGCTTTCAAATGAAGAAAGAAATCTTCTCTCAGTCGCATACAAAAATGTTGTTGGTGCCCGCAGGTAAGTTGATACTTTTTAAAATCTTTGTCTAAATTTATCTTATAATTAATAATTGAAATTCCTTTGTCAGATCATCATGGAGAGTAATTTCATCAATTGAACAAAAAACTGAAGCCTCCGCCAGAAAACAACAGCTCGCCCGAGAGTACAGAGAGCGTGTGGAAAAGGAGCTTAGGGAAATTTGTTACGAAGTTTTGGTAAGTGAAGTTTCAATGGAAGTACTTGATCTGTTTATGTAGTTTTCGTATAGAAAAAAAAATAAAAAAACGATGAATTCTTGAAAAACGAAAATCAAACGGGCTTAAGGCTTAAGACGATCACCAGCATATCAATAGCCAAAAGGAATAACATCCCTTCTTGAATACAAGGTTATAATACTACAAAAATCTCAGTTGTATTAAGGGTTTCTCCCTCGATTCTTTGCATCCTTAACGGCTCCTGAGTTATGGGGAGAAGTAATTGCCTAAAACCCAATATTTCATACGAATTTGCACACAGAAATAAAAGTCTTCTCCTGTCTTTTTACTGTCGCACTTCAGCGTCCTTATTATTAAAAATTAAATGTCTTCGCCATAAAAATGTCTTTGTCGCCATTTTCATGTTGTATGAAGAAGTGTACAGTGATAAAAGAAACAGGTATTCCGAAACAAAACTAAAAATTCCCTTATTCTCTTTGCTTAGTGTATTGCATTAATAACTGGTGCACATGATATTTTGGAGGTTATTAGTCCACCAAGTGAACTCTAGAGACTGGGGCCGTTGCTTATCGTATCATTGTTGACCGAATTTTCATTTTAATATTTTATTTTTAAAAAATATCTTTTGATAACGCAGTGAAATACGTTTTTTTGATTATATTTGCTTGAGACAATTTGACGGTGGTAAGCTCCCGAGGTGGTCAGACTTGCAGTCAAGTAGTAAAAGCAAATCCAAAATTTATTCTTGTGGGTGCCCGTCTATCTAATTAATAAGGGGTGCCTTTTTTATTGCCAAACAGAGTTGTCATTCTAACCGGTCTTTTTAACATTTATTGTCAGTATAGTCTTGCAAATTATAGAAAACAAATTACTTTGAAAATCGGTCGTCAATTCAGGAAATTTGTAAAAGACTTCATGAATAGATTTCGTACCACTCTCTAAGTAATGCACACTAACATGTCAAAAGAATGTATGCACGGAAGAGGATATCGCCGCTGTAAACGAAAGTGTGTAAGACGATCAAAGTCTGTCGACTCGTCGTCGGAAGCAGATAATTTGGACTCTGTCCACAACATGCCAAGGTGTTGGAAGGAATTAAAACTAAAAGAGTACCATTTGTCGTTCTTTCGCTGATTGTGCTCTAAAGCCGTTATAAACCGTTCTTTTATATCAAAATTGTGTTCAGCGATAAGGCACATTTTTAGCCTAACGGGTTTGCTAATAAGCAAAATAATCGAATATGTAGTAAGAGCATCCCAGAAGAGACTACACATTTCGTTACATCCAGAAAGATGCACCGTTCGATGTGGTTTCCACGCTGGTGGCATTGGTCTTATTTTTCTCAAAAATGATACCTGAGCTCGCATTATGGTCAATGCATATATGTACATATGTACATAGTTATGCTGTTCTTTTTATAAATTTAGAGTTGTATTGGGCAAACAACAAACATTACTTCCGAACTATAGAGCGGCAGCAGCATTCAAATAAGGGAAATTTAATATTTGTTATTACTATAATTTCACCTAAATTTATGTTTCACATTTATACCATCATGTGACAAATTTACTCCAAGAGAGCGTTATCGAATAAAAACTCGGAAAAATGACAATAAGCCAAAGCCAAAATAAGCCAAAGCAACATTCGTTACGCTAGCTTGTACCTTATCATAACTTGGAAAACGTTGTTGACCTACTGTACATAGGTATACTAAGTTCAGAGTGAAACATTACCTTTGCTTGTTATACATATTATTTTGGTCTAAAAATGGTTTTCAGCAGTATAAAGTTTTTATCCAATTTTAGGGTAGTGTTTCATTTCACTACACGGATAATTGAAAGCAGATATCCTCGTATATTGCAGTTGTGCCAAATATTTTTATTTTATTCTTGTTCTGTATTTTTATATATCGATCGAACAAGTGTCAGCTTCGGTTGCTCCGCAAAGCTACGCACAAAGCTTTCTATGAGGTACTTGTACTTTTCATTTATTAATTCCGTTCTTAAATTCAAGGACTGTGTATCCTTGCGTTAGAAAGAACACCTTAACGAAAACAACATAGAACGTCGACTGATAAAATTTATTCACCCAAATCGTCAGCAAAGCCAACCCCTTTTAATACTGTTGAAATCGAAAAAGCAACAGGACATTGAAATTACATCTAATTATGTAGCTAACAATTTATTTGTCTCTTGGAAATATCCTTAATAACGAAATAATTCACCCGCAAATATCCCAGACAACTTGGAAAATTCTGAAGAAATGTCTTAAATTATATTTCCAAATGATTTGATTTGAAGAGTGTCATCATCGTCATCTAAGATTAACTTTCTATTTATGTTAGAAAGTATTTATAATTTGAAAGGCGGATGTATTGATTTTTTACCGATGGTAGGTAAACCTTTTCGGTGTAAATTACTGAAGGGTGAAATATCTAATTACTTTGTATCGTCATGTATAGTTATTCTCCGCCCTCTGTTCTCTGAGCACACAAAAGGGGTTGTTCGGTTTGCACTCACTCGTATCCAATTCATCCATGAACCGATTCACAAGAGTCTTGATGTACAAAAATAGGTCACTTGTGCACAACCAGATGCTTGCTGATTATACATGTGTAAAATTTCCTCGTTATAGAGCTATACATGTTTAATCGGAAGGAAACATTTTACATTCTCTGGGAACTTTTTTTTATATTCTTAGCTGTACATATACATACATACATATTTATTACCCACCATAACAGTTGGCCTAAAATCGTGCATTATTTTTGGTTACAGGGTCTTCTGGATAAATATCTCATTCCCAAAGCAAGTAATCCAGAAAGTAAGGTGTTCTACCTAAAAATGAAGGGAGATTATTACAGGTATTTAGCTGAAGTGGCCACAGGAGACGCGCGCAGCAGTAAGTATATATTTTCTAACTATTTGCATTGTGTCCAACTTACATACATATACATATACATATATTTAAACTTTTAACTATAAGAATATCATTTATTGAATATTAATAAAATTTCCCCACAAAATTATAATAGCCGTTGTAGATGACTCCCAAACAGCTTACCAGGATGCATTTGAAATTAGCAAGGGTAAAATGCAACCAACACATCCAATCAGATTGGGTCTTGCACTCAATTTCTCAGTCTTCTATTATGAGATTCTTAATTCTCCAGACAAAGCTTGCCAACTGGCCAAACAGGTTATTATAAAACAAGAAACTCAAAAAAAAAAAAAAAAAACACGATATAAGAGCAAAGATATGAAATCGTTGCTGCAATCAGTTTGATTGGAATAATGAATAGACTTAGAATGGTTTTTTTACAGAGTATGGTTGCCGAAGACGGCGCAAACCTGTTGGGAGTTTTCATTAGTTCATAGAATTTATGCTGCTGTATATCTCTTGTAAATAATATTTAGTTAAAACTAACGAAATTTTAAATTAAATTATAATTATTTTTTATTTCAATTAATTCTTTATTTTCTATTTTATTTTATTTCTACTTTAATTAAAAAAAAAACCAACTCATATGTAAAATTATAACTCATTGGCACGACCTCTCATGAAAAACCAGCCGTGGTAGAAGATTCTCAAAAGGCATATCAGGAGGCATTCGATATCGCTAAAACAAAAATGCAACCAACGCATCCAATCAGATTAGGTCTCGCACTCAACTTCTCGGTCTTCTATTATGAAATTATAAATTCACCAGCGAGGGCTTGTCATTTAGCTAAACAGGTTTATACAAAAAAAAATCTATATCTTCTCATATATTAATCAAAGTGCATATTTTTTCTTTGTGGCTCGGTGTGTTTCTTTTCCCTTTTTTCATAATAATATAAACTTTCCTCATCCACTTTGTATTGAATATTCTATTTGTAAAATAAATCTGCTGCTAGTGAATTTAATATAACTTTTAATAACATAAAATGTTACCTTGCATTATGATTGCTACAAATAAGCATTTACATATCTAACAACCCTATTCTTTATTCCCCCGGAACGAAAATTACCACCTGCAATAAATAGAGCCACTATAAAAATTGTGTTTTTGATGTTAATATGTGTGTATTTATTCTTCTATATGTATTTATTTTTTTTAAAATAACATGTGTACATCTAAGTATTCATTCATTGGGATCATTACAAATACGATATTTATGAAATGTTTATATTCAAGTTTTGAAAAAACTCGCTTACAATATATAATATGAATAACAGACAAAAAGTTCGGTAGGGTAGAAGTTAGATTAAAGTTTTTCAACTTGGTCAGTTTGCGCACTAAATATTAAATTTTTGTCCAATATAGTTTAGGAAATCTTTAACGAATTACAACACTTTCCGGTTGTGAAAACAGTCATAGTTTTGTGCAGTTATGAGGCCCATTTTTGGCTTATGGTTGTGTTCCCAAGCAAAATGATTGGATTTGAAGGTGGGGAGAATCCATACATGATTGAATGCCATTATATCCCGAATAATGCAAAGTATGGTTCTTGCTGAATACATGCTGGTGACATTATTGAGTCATATTTCTTCTAAAATGCGTCCATGCGGACCGTTACAGAAAGAAAAAAAAAGTTTTTGTTTCCAAATTCGCAAGATATTGATCTGAAGATGATCTTATTTCAACAGGATAGTGGCAAATGCTATACAAACAATCGATTTATTGAAAGACAAATTTTGCATTAAGATTACCTCCAGAAATGAATCGTTTCACATGTTTTTTAAAACTGTGTAATATAACGCTACTTGACTATTGTGTTTGGGGGTATGTAATGTGGGAGACACACTGCTGGTATTGATACCATGGTATAGTGAATACTATAACCCCTGACAGACTGCACTTCGTAGTATACGTTGACTTTTGCGTTTCGTGGTATACTTTGACATTGTTGCGCCTCCTCCAGCTCCTTGCACATTTTTTGCAACACTCCAACATTGCGTTTTGCTTCTCATAGCTCGCCGATATAATTCCTCTAAACTTCTTTTACTTCATTGTTTCCAATGAAGATAAAATTGTCCTCCTTAATCCATTTTCAAAACATTTTTCGCTGTGATTGCTTGCTTTTGAATTGTCAAAGAAGCTATGAAGAACCACCAACAGAAAGAAAGTGGCGCTCTGCAAGCAATAAGATGGTGGTATACCACCAAAAATTTGCGAATCTCAATACTAGGTTCTATTCATGGTATACTACGTTTTAACGTGGTATTGCAGTGACAGACATGTGGTATAGAACGTAGTATTGCTCTACCATGGTATCAATACCAGCAGTCTGTCTCCCACATAACACCAAAAAGTTTTTTCACGGTCCCACCTCTTGCGAATGTCTGAGAAACGTCCGAGAGTAATAACTGTCAAGAGATAGCCTTTCGGATATGGCTCTAAACTGTAGGTCCCTTCCATTTGTGTGGAAAAATACAACACGAATGGTCGCGAGAAGCTAGGCCCTGGACCACATACGGTCGGTTGCGCCAAGTATTTTATATTTTTTTTGTATGTAACATACATGTTTGGTGTGAGTGTGTCAATAAGTGATCGAAAATTGAACAAGCAATGCACGCTACGTCACAGTTACCCGAGATGCACAGACATATGAACGAAGTGTTAAAGTGTTCGAATGGTAATTAATAAATGGCCATCAAGTTCATAAGTTTATGTTTTATTTAAGAAAATAGGTACCTTCCTTTTGAAAAGCACGCTTTACCGACGTTTCTTAAGCAACACAAAGCCGTTTAGTTCAATTGAACTAGGAGTACAATACTGTACACATGGCTGTTGACGCTAGCTAATAGTTTATTATTATAGGCTGTTGAAATTGAGAGAAGCCAAATATTTAATGTATTTCCAAGTCACATATCGTTTTTAGTACCTCCTATTCTCTCCTACCAGCAAGAGCAAAGAAAAATACTTATTAATAGATTGAACCACCAAGTGGGAGGAGAATCAAGTTTGAATTTCAGAATGCAACGTTTTTTAATGATACCCATCTCTCGCGAATGTTAGACAAACGTGCGAGATAGCAATTGTAATTATAATTACAGTACTAAATTCGCTCGAAATCATTTTATTTTACTTGGAAAACTACGAAAATTAAGTATCTTTTTTTAACTAAACTGTGCACAATAAGTGAGCAGCAAAAAAAAAAACTGATGGTTAGGAAAGCACATTAGGCTATATCACACTTCAATATGCAAACAAAAGTTAAAGATTTTACCAAGATGCCAGAACTAAATTTTAAAAAATTAGCATTTCCAAACGAAGAATGATATACAATGAGTAGGTTAATAGCGGTGCATATGTGTACATATGTATGTCATCTTCCTCATTAACTTATTTTTCCTAACAATTGCAACTTGCTTGACTAACCTTAAATATTCGCTAAGGAATTAAACTTGTGTGCCCTTTAAATTAACGAGTAGTGCGGGATAAGAAGAAATATACAAGTACCCTTTAATGGACCATGAATGCTTTCAAAAAGAAAAAAAAAAAAAATCGATCTATACGTATACATATACACATGACTTATTACCAAAATGTAGTAAATGTTATTTACAAATTACAAAAGAAAGAATGCTTTGCAGCAAAGATTTTACTTCTTGTATCGTGTTATTTATTTTTTTTTTTTACTAATGTTGCAATTTATCAATGTTGTACTTTTATATTAACAACTTTTTTTTATTATAATGTTAAAAGGCGTTCGATGACGCGATAGCTGAGCTGGATACGCTAAATGAAGATTCATACAAAGACTCAACACTCATCATGCAATTGTTGAGAGACAACCTCACCCTCTGGACATCGGACACGGCAGGGGATGCTGATGAACCACAGGAAGGTGGAGACAACTAACCAAACTAAATGTTCCCTTTTGACTATGCAAATATTAATTAAAAACAAAAAAAAAAAAAACAAACAAACAAACAAAAAACATTAAAAGAAAATGAAACAACAAAACCAACAACAAACAAAACCATAAAATTATAACAAAAAAAAAAACAACCCATAAAAATTCAAAAAGATAAAATCTTTAAAAAGAAATAAAATTAAATTTTTAAACAAACAAAAGCATCAGCAGTAAAACAATATTCATCAGAGAAGAGACAGAGCTAAAAACACAAAAATCAGTTATTATAAAAGGAAAAGAACAAACAAAAAAAAAAGACCCGAAAGGTCCGGTTTCCTTCTCTCCTTTCGTTCGTTCTTTTTGCCGAAAATGTTTTATTTCAGCGAAAAAAAGGTAAAAGTTGCCTTTCTTTGTCTTATAAAAAAATACTATTTGTTATAAAGAGCGCATTATTTATTATTTTTTAATAAATAATTTTTTTTTGTTGTTTTTTTTCAACAATTATATTTTTTTCTTTTTTATGTTATATATATACATATGTACATACATATGTATATATGTATTTCTATATACGATTTCAATGCATCTCGCTGTGGATGTTCAAACGCAAACACAATTCGTTTTTTTTATGTAATTTTGTTTACTTGTCAGAAATATAGAAAACATTTTCATCTGTTATTTCTTTTGTAAAGAATTCGAAAACAATTATTATAATAAAAGAACAATCTATACAAAAAGAGAATATAACACACACTACACAAAATAATAATGATTTCTTTCATTATTCTTTTGTTTTCTTTATTATTATTTTTTTATTTTATAGTTCCGTCATGTCCATTATTTGCAATATACAAAAAGATATATTATATTTAAAAACTAATTTCAACAAATAATACTTTTTGTCCAAAAACAAAATAGAGAAGAGAAACAAAATAAAAATCAAAAGAGAAAAAAAAACAGAAAATGTTCGATTTTCTTTTTTTATTTATTTTTTATGCTTGCAACAACCGTTGGATGGAAATGATGTAGAAAAAATGAGTTTTGTTTTGATTGGGTTGTAATTGTTTTTTAATAAGTTGCTTTATTCGTTTCGACGTTCTTTTGCGTATTTTTTTTTTTTTTTATTAAATTCCCAAAGCCCATCTTTATTTTTCTTATCGTCTGATTTCTGCGATTGGATTGAATGTGTTTTTCAGCTTGTGTTTTTTTCATTAAATATGTATGTGTTAATACCCTAGAATTCAAAGAAGACACAAAAATATACAAACTAGAAGGAGAAAAGAAAAAAGAAAGCCATGCATTAAAAGTCGCTTCAATTAACCACTTAAAAACAAAATAATTATTCTTGATACAATTAAAGTATTATTGCCAATTCTTCAATCTTTTATATATACAAAAAAATGACGTGCAATACGAGTTCAAAAACAGAAACTAAAACAAGAAAATAGTAAATAAATGCAAAAATTAATAAACAATAATAAAACACTTGTTTTTAGATATCTAAATAATATTTAAAGAATTTTTGTTTCATTTCTTTTATTTTGTTCTTTTAAAAAGTACATCTCTTTTTTAATTAAATTTCAGCTTTAAGTAAATACTAAATAAAATCCAATTAAATAAGAAAATTCCGTTTTGTTTAAAGAAAAAAAAAAAGAATCAATTCCATCAAACCCTGTGGTGTTTTTCCAGACCGTTTCTCTTGTTTTTTTTTTTTTTTAATTTTTTTTTATTTTAAGCTTAATAGAGCTTTAAAATGTATGGTTTGGAAAATTAAATCAGAAGAGCTCTAAAAGTTTTAATTTTTTTTATCTGTGTCGTGTTTGCCCCGTTTGATTTAAAAAAAATCCTTGTACCAATGTTTTAATAGTTATTTACGTCCTAATTTTTGTGCAGTTTTTTTCTGATTTGTTAATTGTGTTTGTGTTGTCATTTTGGGTAAGTTTCAACTGTGTATCGTAAAATTAATAAACGCATTTCATATTTTAATGACAAGTGTTAGTGTGGGATATAAAAAGTGTTTTGTGTCACTTTTAATATATACAACATAGCTATATCGTGTTAATAATAATCTCTGTGTACTTTCTGCACATTTTGCACATCAACTATCACTACTACTCTTAAGCATGCATTAAGTCAATGTAAAACAGATCACGCAAGGAAGTTGCAATAAAAGATCGAGTTTTTTTCTCTTTTTTTTTTAAAAAAATCCTTCTGCCTAAGTGTTTTAAGAACTCTCTTTTTAACATAATTTAAGTGTTTATTGCTGTATGATATGAAAAAGTATCAACTAATAGTGTATTTACATGATGTAAATTCCAGCAATTTTTTTTCTCTAAAGCTC
Source organism: Blera fallax (assembly GCA_946965025.1). NCBI lineage: Eukaryota > Metazoa > Arthropoda > Insecta > Diptera > Syrphidae > Blera > Blera fallax. The sequence goes on from OX337247.1 coordinate 34,059,644, forward strand.
AAGTATGAAATGTCATTCACATTTTGTGGAATAAATATTGTTTATAATAAATGTCGGTAAGTAAAGTGTTAAAAATTGTATATAAATATAATAATAATTTTACTACATAAATTGTACATCTAAATGTTTATTACTTGTGTAGTGCTTGGACATCCACTGATTCTGATGTGTTTTTTATGTTGATTTACTTTATTAAATACATATTTTTTTCCAATTTAATTTCCGGTATTAGAATTCTATTTATGTTTGTCCTTCGAAAAAAAAAAAAAACAAATGCAAGAAAGATGGAAAGAAAAAAAATAGACGCTTAACAACCTGTATCAGGTGAAAAGGAATACTAAAAGAAAGAAAAAAAATAATAATAAAAATTAAAAATCGATAGACAACATATTTTTTAAGAAATAGAACCTTGTGCTTTGGCCCTTATATTTATTGTTGAACATGAAAAAAGTATGTACGTATCTAATTTTTTCGAAAAATATTATTTTTTGATTATAGTTGTTATATGCTCTTGCTTGAGTTACACTCGCGACAAAAAAAAAAGAAAGTTTATCCCATTTAAAATATAGTCTCTTAAAAATCCATTCATCTCATATTAAAAAAGGGAAAATTATATGTAAAATAGGAATACATATATAATTTTCTTTTTATTACAAAACAGTAAAACTAAATTAAATCCTAAACATACAAGTTATACTGGCGCAAAATTAAAAGAAATGCAAATCAAAAAAAATGCTAAGTAATCTCTGGCATTGTGTAAAAAAATGTATGTATTTTCCTAACGATAAAGAAGATGCAAGAAATTGAACATCATACATACATTTATAAAAAAATTAAGTAACTTCAAAAGGGACTAAAAAAAAGTATTTATTATTTCATATAATGAAGAACGCAAAAATTTAAAAATTAAATTAAAGCAGACTAAAAACCAGACTAAAGAAAAATGAAAGTAAAAAAAAAACGAAAACAATAATGAAAATTTAAAAGAAAAAAAAATATTAAAAACAATTATTGTCCAGCTAAAATTATTATACAAGACAAAAAAAGGAAAGACGTATGATGAGGAGGGAAAAGATTATTTAAGTTTATTGAAATTACAGTTTCTTAATTAAAATAAAAAACAAAAAAAAGCATTGTTTTGATTCCTAAAATTTTTTAACTAAAATTCCTCAATGGATATGGGAGATCATATGGGGTGCATTGAAGGGGTTGAACTAAAAGAAGATAATTACAATTTCTAATATGACATTATTATAGAGAACTTTAGCAGGAAGCTGTCGAGGGAATATTGCATATGCTACCAGAAAATTCTGGAAATTGATTTATTTTGTGACACTATCCAATTTCATGATCTTAAAGAAGGAAAATGTGGAATCGTGCACAAACGATGGCATTGATACATTTACAATGCGTTTCGGAAAGGTATACATTGCATCACCGTAATGTATTGGAGGTTGGGAATGCTTGACTTTGCAGTACTGCGTTTTGGAATTCAGCCATAACGTTCCACCAATTGCACCGTCTGGTAATATTCATCAACATGGTGGTAGATCTTTGTTAATTTTAAAAAAGAAATTAATGGCGGTTGGTTTTATTTTTAAGCTTAAAATATACATTTTTGAGTCTATTCATACGAATAAAATTGGTTTCTTTTTTACATAACCATAGGGAATATTCTGTTTTTCAAGACTTCTTTAATCATTGTACATTAGCCGATGTTCCTATTTTTGAAAAGCGTTGGCACTTCGACCCCAAATGTCTTCAAATGCATTCTTCTTTTTTTTTAGCAAGCGTGGATGTCGAGCTGATGACATCCTGAGTTCTTCGATGAATGTTGAGGAAACATTGCAAACATCAGGGGCCAAATCGTCTCTTCCGTGAACGGATGATCATTCGTACGAAAATAAGTTACGTTATACGTCATTCGAATAAGAAAATTGGGATCGCGACATACGATTGCTCACGGAAAGAATTGGAAACATTCGCAACGAAATTGTAATAGATTTAGTCCTGAAAATGTAACATGAAACGTCAATAAAACTTAAAATAGACGTCAATTGGTAGATAAAAGACTGCAATTAATTTGTTTAAAACAAAAATCATTGCTACGGCATTATTGTTTTGTTTATCAAGTTCTAACGAAAGTGATTATGACGAAAAATTTACACGACCATACCTTAGGGATGGAAGCAATCCACTGTCTATATCTAAAAAGGCGTAAGAGTGGAGAAGACAAACCCCTGAAATATGGAGTATTAATTGTTTATGTGCAGATTTTAAAAAAACGTTTCCAATAAATTAGGACGTACTTATAACGTCTTGTCGATTTTAAGCTTCCACTACATTTATGTACTGCAGTTCCGCTCGCCCTACAACTAGCATCAACGCTTTTACTTTTGCTAATAATTTTTTTTTGTTTGATTTTCCGCTCGAACTAATTACGTGTGCTATTTACCAATCAAATGACCTTCGAAAGAATGTATGCGTTTACGAAAAAAAACACTATTACGGAAGACATAATTCTGAATTACGTTAATGCTTATACGATCACGTACATATGTCATAGTACTAAATACAACCTTTTACGTGACGTATCATATGTTCACGGATGAGAAGATTTGGCCCCAGGTGAGGAGGACGGCGGCAGCCTTGCGGTTGCACGGCTTAGCTCATGGGATGGGGTGGTTCTTGTCACACCCCACCATACACCGCCTGCTCAGCATACAAATTTTTCGTGACTGATAAAAATAAAAATCAAAAAAGATAGAAGGAAGCTGCTTTACTTAGACCCTTTTGCCTGCATACGCATCTGTCGAATCAATCCACAGTTTTTTCTTTTCTGAATTAAAAGTGGATAATAGCAGAAAGTTAAAAATTGATAGAGTTTTGAAAATGTTACATACTATGTTGAAAGGATTGTGTGTGAAAAAAAAATTAAAAACAACATCAAACACGACAACTGTCAGATCTACATATGCGATGAGGGACTGCGACCGCTCTCTCTTAATGTTCGCTCATGTTTGCAAAAGTGAACGAACATTTAACGAATCGACGCTGGGCTGATTATGTGTTGAATGATAAGATTGTAAGTATTCGTGCATATGCAGCCGAATGTTGATTACGTTTCTCACTCAACTCTAATCGCTGTTACACCTTCTCAGCGCCTCTCCTTTCCATAGGTTCGTTATGCACCCGAGGCATGCCAGATGTTGTTGGCAAAGGTTGACCAGCCTACCCTTCATGCCTTACAACAAAATACACTATACACTAATCGATTCGAGGACGCGCATGAAATATCCTCAATGCGCACACATTCCGAAGGGCAAACGGCGACTCTGACCATCATCTCCTCTGAATGCCGGAAAAGGTAACAGAAAGTACACATCTTTGAGCACTACGGATGTAGAAAAAGGGCAACGAGGAAAGAATACCGCGACAGGAGAAGTGAGGTAAGGGAAATCTTGCGTAGGGCGAAGAGGGCATACGCAGTCTCCCAGATAGTATATACAAATTTGCATTAACTCTGTATAAAGGGTGTCAAAATAAGAGCGCTGGATTTAAACTTTGCCAATTCTAAAAATTTCATTTATGACATCTGTCAATATTGCGAGTATTATAATTACGTTAAATAAAAACGCATAATTATTGTTAAAATTTATTTTAAAATTTCATTTCATTAATTCGAAGATAAATTTATAAAAATTAGAAAACTGTCCATTTCAATCGAATAGTTAATCAAACCTGAGATCCAACGCGTTATGATCCCCTTTGAGCCACAATTGTTATTCACACTCGTACTTCAATTAACCAGCTATGGGGTGAAGAGGTTAGTGCTTTAGACTACGGTTGGGAGAGGCTAGGCTCAAATATATACCCATATGTATATATTAATGTTGTAAGTCTGGCTCGCTCTAATTTCACTCTAAAATCATTCCAAACACTTTTGGGAAATCTGGAATCTCTCTAAAACCGGTTTGGCGTGAACCTAGGTATTTTTTAAATAACGAAAGTGGAGTTGACTAAACAATATTGTCACTTTGTCAGCTTGTAGTCGTTAACTTTACTTATCAATAATACTTGGAACTGCATGTTTGGCTTTAAAATAATATGAGCTACCATTCTTTTGCTCATCATAATGGCATTCAAAGTCAATGTTTATCGCTGCTGTCTACGTCGTCCTTGAAAAAATTGTCACTTGCAAATTTCATTCAATTTGCAAGACTTCTTTTTTAATATGATATATGGCGCTCGATATCAAACAGTTGTTAAGAAACTAAAATATGAAACAAAGAATAAATGCATAAACCTGCTAGTTCACACTACAAATGTTATCTAGACCTCATTTTCATTGTAATATCCGAATAAAAGTCACGATAATTATAAAGTACGACTTTTGTGAATCGATGTACATAGTCCTATTAGAATAATGTGCATATGTTAATGTCACATATTTGATTTAGTAAACTCAGGAAAAACTCTTCCGAAAAAAAATAGCTGGAGCAATAATTCCAGCCGAGTTTAAAAAGGAGAAACAAATATTTGAATCACACAAATGCCAAAACAAGAGCGAATTCTTTGCCATAGTCATGATGTGATCTAAAACAGAGCAACCTGTAGATTTTAGAATGATGTTGAGCAAAACTCAGCCAATTTAACAGACCACATATGCACATATGTACATATTAAAAGAACGTGAACGTACGCATTAGATATTTCAAAGATTACTAAAAGAAAAATAAGATAAATAAAGACAAGAAGAAGTAATACATGAACGCAACCATGGACCCCTATTGCGAGTGTCGTTTGTCGATCCATAAACGACTTTTGACTTTGAATTTTTGAATTTTGGTATTGCGTATCTCTATTTTGAACGAAATTTTTCGTTTTGGCAGTCGATCTTTTCGTTTACATTTTCCCGATCGACTGTGTGGAAGAAGTGCAATGTTATGAACAAAAATGCAATGTGTTTCATTGTTTTGACCTTTTATTTTTAAAAAAATAATTATATTATTTACAGAGCAAAAGTAGTGAGTAATAAAAAATAAATGGGAAAGTTGGTTTCATTAATAAAAGCAAATTTCTATTCCGGGCAATTTTTAACTGGCTATGGGAATAAATTCTTCTTCCGACTTGTCGAAAAAGAAATCAGTTGAAATATTTTTTTCTTTTATTATTTCACTTAAATCTATTTAAATGTTTTTAGACAATTACATCACTTATATACAATAGTTTATTGAACTATTTTGCTTGTAACACGAAAATTAAAACAGAACCAACAACACAAATGTCAAAAATATATGCTCTATTCACAATAAGCACGTTCGTTATTCACAGTAACAGATATCTTTGTCGATTCAGACACACAATACCAAAAAGGGAATTTGTCTATGCGATCGACTTTTATCGAATCGAACGCTGATCGACACTCGCAATAAGGGCCATAGTAAAATGTAGTTCGTTACTCGCTTGAGAAGATTGAGGCCTGTTTAAGGGCGGATGCACAATTTTGAAGACATATTCCCCGTACACATGGAGCACATGGAGGATTGAAAGGTCGAGTCGAAACTGAGTTGAGATTTCGACCTGGGTACTTGCACTCACCGAATCGAAAGATTGAGTCGAGATTGGATTGAAAGTGAGTTGAACTGACAGATGAGCATTACTGCCATTCATTGATTTTTTAGCTGTGTTAGTGTTTATGACCTGCACACCATCCGCTCGCCAACCGAACACTAATAAAACAAACTGGTTTTTCCTCCCTACAAAAGAAAAAGACCCACATTACGACTATCTGACAGTTCGACTCCTCGACCCAGGTACTTTGGCATATTTTCGACTCAACTCAGCTCAAATAGTGCAGTCGAGTCTAGTCAACTCGGTTTCGACTCGACCCGCGTACATATGAATTTCGATCCAGTTTCAACCTAGGTTCAATCCTGTAGTAATAAAAAATCAAAGCAGTTTACTTCTGCATTGTAATCGACTGAACACACCAAATGTACTTACAATTCTCCACGTTCAGGCACATAAGCATAATTAGTCATAATTTTAAAGTTTAATCTGTATTAGAAATAATATTGACATACATAATTATTTTTATTTACTCTTATTTGTTAAATTATTCACATGGCTATTCAAATAAATTACATGTGTGTGTAAGCAATCAAGATTTTCTATCATGTGTACATGCATATGTGCTGTTCTTAATTCTTAACTTTATGCCTTATATTACTCTTCAACGGCTACCATCACTTTCAAAGCAAACACGCCTTTCTTTATCCCTGAACTATGACATATTGACAGTCTGACATATTTAGTGATATTAAAGTGTTCTACATTTTCCAAAAGAAAAGAATAAATTTACAAGCTAATAGTATCCCCGATTGTTGCAATCTATATAATATTTTATCGAAACATAATTAATAAAAAATTTGTAACTTGATTTTTGAAATTAACCGCTAAAGATTGTCAGAATCTTCTGTCATACGCAATCAATCGATTTTGCAAAGGTCACCTTGAGATGTCATCTTGTGTCACCTTGGTGTAGTTCACTCATACCATTTCTTTGAAATTTTTCGTAAAAATTCATCAAATTTCGAAGACAAATTCAATTATTTCCAGCTCGTGAAATAAAACGGACCAACATCTCCAGCCAAGTTTAGTTTGCAGGTAATCAGATTACATTTAAGTTCATTCGATTGCAATAAACTATATTCGTGAAATTATATCTTTTATATCGGTGTCATCCGTTAGTACTTGATAAACGAGATTCCATACGAGGAGTGATAAGTGTTACATTTTAAACTACTAAAACTAATAAGGATCATAAGGTCAAGATGCCTAGTGACGACGATTCTCATCAGCGTTTTATCGAGCGTGGCTCGCACAAGGGAAAGGGTATTGCCGTCTTCACTAGTGGTGGTGATTCTCAGGGAATGAATGCAGCCGTACGTGCAGTTGTGCGCATGGGAATCTACTTAGGATGCAAGGTAAACTAGAATTAAGTGTTGGTGCGCTATATAATTTAAGGAGTTTTGTGAATTACTTTTGTCCATAGAACTGAGATGATAATTAATTGATGTACATTCATACGTACACATGTAAACCTTCACTGCTTCCCCTTTTTATCGTGTCCTTTGAAACTATCACGAATTTTATGGTTTCATCCATTGCAGTATCGTGAAAAAGATTTCATTGAATTGGGTGATGACGCATTGGGCTAATTTTCTGTTAGTTTATGCTTACTGATGGCAGATGATGACAATTCCGAAGCTATTCTCGTTTTCAACTTTACAATTGTTGTTTTTATTAAAAATTTCCAGATTGTTTTAAAATTGTAAATCATCGAAGTATTTACATTTAACAGAAAACAAAGGAGATAAAACAAACTTAGATGTTTATTTTTGATACTAAACACAATTGAGGCCACGGTCAGAATGGAAATATTCTTTAATTTGTATACCTGATGATACACGGTGTTATAAAATTCAATAAAGATCAAATGTTCGGTTAACCTTAGCCCTCACCTTAGAATTGGTACATTGAATTATTGGTGAAATTGATTGGCACGTTTTGGACTCTATTAATTGATGAAGTCCTACAATGTGACAATATTGTGGGCGCAAATCATGCATTTAGCATGGAATGGGCAATTTTAAATCGAATTCAAGGTTACATTCGAAATTTCTGTGGCCATAATATTGCAGTCAATATAAAACTATACAGTCAATTGTGTTCATCAGCCAACTCAGAAAGTAATTAAAAATTGCCAATTAAATTCTAACAACTGAGCGACGTCCTAATGTTCCAATACAGGATGAAACTAGTTTAAAAGATATCATAACTGTATGAAGCTGCTAAATTGCTTGTTTACAAACAGATATCAATTACAAATTTGGAACGGGAATGATCAATATTGGCCGTTGTTTATCTCAACTTTTATAAACTAACATAAATCTTCTGCAGTGAAACTTATGTATAATACTTAAATTCCTCTTCTTTAATTTTAAGCATATGTTTTTCTACTGGTAAATAAATGATAAAATTAATGGACATTGACTTTTCCATATATTTCTTTAATTTTCCTGACAACATTCCGTCCCATTGTATGTCTTTTGATACGAGACGCGTTTGAAACTGGAGTTTTAAATTAATTAATTGCCAGATATGCTCACAAACATTTTTTTTCTTTTTCAAAATGAAACTGGCAAATTCAACATTTCTGTTTGCGACTTTCATTGGAAGCCACTGCCTACTTTTGTCTCTATTCCAGTCCATGTTAACTTAACCAAAAAGAGAAAGGGGTGGGAGTAGTAAAAAAAACATTGTTTTCCAATATCTCTTTGTGTTTCAACACATGTTTCACATCTTTGAATCAAAGCTTCTGCGCGATATCATCAAATTGGTGAAAACAGCTAAAATGTATATTTAAATTGTAAACTAAATGGCTTTCCTGAGGCTAAATAAAGTACATTCATTCATTCAACAGCTTAATTCTACCTAGTTGTTTTCCTCTGACTGTAATGGAAAAGGACAATTTCTGCAAAGGCTTACAAATCGCAGCTGTATGAATTGTGGCTCTATGGTGTAATGGCTGGATACATGCAAACAACCAAATGTTAGGTGTATAGAATCCATAAATGGTCTAGTTTTCGCAACTGTTCGTTTTGTGTGTGTTGTATTTTTCGCACGAATGAGAATATGTAACTCACACTTTATTTCCACACTCGAAAAAGAAATTTGGAAATTTGCAATGACAGTTATTGCTCTCGGTATTTAGCCAGACATTCGGTGCGAAATCGAAAATGTGTTTGCTGTTTTTTGGGAATCGAACCTGAACTTCCCATTCAGCAGATGCAATAATCAGTGAGCAATGGGGCACACTAGCTGGTTTAGCCGTAATTTTTTTTCCCCCAAATTTTTGTTAATGTATTCGATACACCGTGGCTCAAGTGGTTAGTGCGTTGGATCGCTGAGCGTGAGGTTCGAGGTTCGAATCCCAGAGAACACCAAAAAGTTTTTCACGGTCCCACCTCTCGCGAATGTCTGACAAACGTCCGAGAGTAATAACTGTCAAGAGAAAGCTTCTCAATTTGCCTTTCGGATATGGCTCTAAACTGTAGGTCCCTTTCATTTGTGTGAAAAATATAACACGCACAACACGAATGGTCGCGAGAAGCTAGGCCCTGGACCACATTCGGTCCGTTGCGCCAAGAATTTGTATTTTTGTATTCGATACGTATACTTTGTTTAGTTATGCTAAGTGTAATACGGATAAATACCTAATTTTGATCAACAATGTCCGTCTTTCTCTCAAAATGCTGATAGAACCTAATAGGTTGCATTGAATCTAATAGGTTCATTTTGACGGCCACGTGATGTGTCAAAAATAAAGTTGATTTTTTAGTCTTTAACCTGTCTGACAAATGTTTATGATACTTTGTGCTGCGAGTTTTATTTATATAACAGTCTATTCAACAATTCGTGTGATAGTCATTTTCACGTGCGAGTTATACTTATGTATGTCTGCGCAAAAGACAATTCGGCCTCTGTTATAAATAAATTAATTATAAATTAAATATCCGACTCTCTATTGTAGAAACACAAGTTGAGTTCGTATATGCAAGGAACTCGTACGTGTGTAAAAAAAATGTGCGCTATTGAATGGAATATAATTATTATGATTGATATTTTCAATAACGACCTGGACAACGTTTGGACAGTGCAACTACGGTGTTCTGCGCGTTATTTGGCCATTATTGGTGATGAGCTAGTTAGTGTACAGTTAAATTGTTTGCAAAAGAGCGGGTCAGTTCAAATTCTGATGAACGAAGAAAGTATTAGAAATTTAGCAAACGTTTGACTAGAGTTTGAAAACTGATAAGTCTTAGCCGATCTACGTAACGAGGTAATCTATATCTGTCAACACAAGACAAACCAAGTAGGCTAAAACTAATGAATATACGCTGTAAAGCCTCTATTCTAAGAGAATAAATGTAGTGATAGTGGGTTTGAACTTGGCTAACGTATTCGAGGAGATGTAAAGGGACTTAGAAACGTTATAATTAGAGAATTCTTTCGACCACCCCGCTCTGTATTTGAGTCACCACTTTACATTAAATGTGTAATAGACTGGGGGATGGAAGGACGCACGAGCAAGAGTAAAAGGGTTCCGTGATTATTCGTCACTTATCGTGACTTCATACCACGTACGTCGTAAGTCTAGATGCATCAAATGCATTTCGTAACGTTTGGCATTGCCTTGTTGTTGTGGGGTAGTGTGGATGTATCATAATCATTCTTGAAATTATGAGCAAGATTGGCAAAACATCGTATAGTTCGGATGACTCAAGGTGCGAGGAAATAAATTCATTGGACATCGACCTCGTACATCCTATCACGTAGATTTGTAGCCAGCTAAGAAGAAAACAATTCTTAATCTCTACGTAAAAAAGCGAAGTGTTATAAATATTTATATTTATATATGTGATGTGATATCTCTTTTGAATGATGTGATCCGTTTATATGTATGTAAGGTTATTTTTTTTCTGTCTAAGAATATTAACCTGCGATTTTTGGTTGTTTTTTTGTTTTTTTGTATTCGTGACTTCATTTAAAAAAACATAAAAACAATATTATTACACATCATTTAATTTTATTTAAAGTTCTTTGGAGGTGTTAATTTCCAGCTGACATTACATTTCTACTACTGTTAGAAAGGTAAAGGTAAAGCATTTTTACGAGTATTTGGAAAATGCAGAAATGTTTAAGTTTTTAACCGAATTTGTTTTTAAGAATGTGAGTTCAAAAAAACAGATTGGTGAATTCTTACATTGCATTCGGAAGGTCATAGATGAATTTTCCGCTGAATCGAAATTCCTTTTATACGTTGAAGCTTTTCGGACATTCAAAGTGCACACTTACATTCGGGAGGCGATTTTCACTGAAAAACACCATTATAAAAAAACGATATTCAAACGAAGAAAAGTAAATATCACTAGTAAGAAGCGGGCCAAGTTCAATAGTACAGAAGTTGTGTAACTACTTTTCAATATTGTTTATAAGAGCGCCATGGTTAGTCTGTTAGATTTGGCTACTTAGCGAAACACCAAACAATCGTTGCTCCGTTCCATTTATTTAGAAAATATAACACACACTAATAGTCTAATTTACAAGCACCTCAAGCTAGATACTTGCCTCGACGCATAAGTTAGTCGATCTTACAACGATATATGAATTGTACGAGTATCTTCCTTATCATTTCAAGCCAAATTAGAAGGCGGTAAGAGTAGACCAAATATAGCTTTGTAAATACGGTGGTAGTGCACGAATTGTTATGTCACATCTTGATTCGTAAGAAAAAGCATCTTATAAGCAGTAAGCAATTTTGCTACATAGAGAGTACGGTGAACATGAAAGCTATTCGTAGTGCAGTTTAATGTACCCTTCCCATTCCGATTACCCTTTTCTTCGCCAAATACATGTGATCGTTTTGCTTTGACTTCGTCTTTCACTCGATCCTGCAACGCTGTATCATTCTCTACAGTAATTGATTTAGTTTTTGAATATAGTCTATGAAGATGATGCCACTTGTATCCAAAAAAAAGGTCGCCATAATCTTTTCAGCTTACGCAATCAATTTTGCTTTCTTTAGAGCTGTTGCACCAGCTTCTTTGTTTTGACTCTTCTTTCGTTTCTGGTGTCATCAATCCAATTATGATAATCAAAACAAAAGATTGTGACAATTTTAAGCAAATTTAAACGTAATACGTCAATGACCTACCAATAATGTCAATATCGCCAGTATGCGAGCAGATGTCCAGACTTTTGAAATAGTATACCTCTGATATTAATTTGGCGAGGAGTCGTCAGAAGTTAGACCGTTTCTGATATCGAACGGTTCGGACATATTCACAGAGCAGCGTGCATTCTCCATCGTCATCTTAAGTAAACGCACGAGCTTAGCAAGGTTTCCTGAAATCAAAAAAATGTGATAAGTATCGTCCTGAATTATTTAGTTTTTCTTTTCTAGATCTTCCGTAGTTGTTTTCATGGCCTAATGCCGCGCTGATAAGCACCAAGAAATACACCTTGCTTCACCAATATTGGTATGCCCGACCATATTTCACGGGCATGTCACAATCAAACACACTATCTTCAACACCTCGGCCAGCAGGCTTTTTAAATTTTATTTTGAATATTGTTATCTTAACTGTTTGCATGTTCGAGCAAGTAGAATGGTTCAATTTACCTAACAGTGGACATGGACATTTTAACTGACAGGACAGAATAATTGCATTCAATTTAAAATAATAAATATTCTCTTTGGCTTCTTTAGCGTTATACAATTGTCTTCGGGAGAAGGTGATAAAAAAGAGTATTGACAAAAGAATAAATATAAAAACAGAGATAAATATAAAATTGCAATTAATAAGGATGGTTCTAAGACCAAAGGTAGGCGGGATAAGGTATTTTTTGGCGATTCATCTTCATGTGGTATTTGATCTGCTGTTTTTGAAAACCTAACCTAACCCTTGCTTTAATCTCTGGCATAGAAGAATCTAATATCTAAGCATTAAATTTGTTTCCTTATTTTTTTTCAGGTTTATTTCATTCGTGAAGGATACCAAGGCATGGTAGATGGTGGCGAAAACATTGTTGAAGCGAATTGGTCCTCTGTGTCAAGTATTATTCATCGTGGTGGTACTGTTATCGGTTCCGCTCGTTGTTCTGATTTCCGTGAGAAGGAAGGACGTTTAAAGGCTGCCCTAAATTTAATTTTAAGGGGGATCACCAATCTAGTTGTAATTGGTGGTGATGGTTCCCTAACTGGTGCCAATCTCTTCCGGCACGAATGGTCTGACTTGTTAGATGAGCTCGTCAAAACTTCAAGAATTACACCCGAGCAAAGGACAAAGAATGCATTTTTGCACATCGTTGGCATGGTAAATTATACATACTCATACTTACTTACTTGATGCCAATTGATAACTGTCATTTTTATTCAAGGTCGGTTCCATTGATAATGATTTTTGCGGTACTGACATGACAATCGGTACTGATTCGGCATTGCATCGCATAATTGAAGCCATTGATGCTATTGTCAGCACAGCCTACTCCCATCAGAGAACGTTTATCATGGAGGTAATGGGACGTCATTGCGGGTAAGTTACAACCGAATATGCATGTTATTTTGCGAAAAAGAAAAAAATTAAAAACATAGATCTAAAGTTAGTGATATACTGCAGATTATTGATTAAATGTTAAAAGATATTAAATATTAAAAACATAATTTGTAAAACTACTACCGCAGTTACTTGCCAGTAGTAACAGGTGTCATATCTGAAGCTGACTACGTTTTTTGTCCAGAATCACCGCCACCATTCGATTGGCCAGAGAAGCTTTGCAATAAATTGATACAGGCAAGCGTTGTTCCTATTTGAAGAAAGTGTTACAACAAATATTTTGAATCATGTAAATTTATTTCCTGCTTTTTTTTATGGTGTTTATTTACTATCAAAATCAAAATTACAACAACAAAAAATCCTCTGTTCATTTAAAAGCAAGGACATTGAATTGGCCGACTGATTTGAATGTTAATTTAAGTGTAAATTTTAAAGCAATGGATTGTATTAGTTTTTCCACTTAAGTAACTATTAACTTTTATGTTTGTGTAAGTCCAAGAAACACATTACACACACACACAATACAGAAACCAAAACTGATACAATAGAAAATATCTTAGTTATTATAGCATTGTGATTATTTATGATTTTTTGCAGTTATTTGGCCCTTGTAGCTGGACTCTCGTGTGAGGCTGATTACATTTTTATACCTGAAACGCCACCTAAGGCCGATTGGCCCAATAGGTTGTGTCAGCAATTGAGTCAGGCAAGAAGAAATAAATGTGAAATTGAATTAGCGATTTTTTTTTTAATTTTCAAAATTGCACCAATTGGCTATGTTATTGTTGTTAATACCTAAACAAAAAACACACAAATTGGAATGATATACATACTTCGTATTTGAAGCATTTTCTGTCATCGTTCTAGTGTTCATTCGATTCTAGAACGATGGCAAGTTGTGCACTTGTTTGATTAACAATATTTTAATATTTATTTCTTTTTTTAAGTTCCATGTGCTTTTAGCAACCAGCCAACCTACGCTACTCAAAATGTTCCAATGTTTATAAATTTTGCAATGTTTCACAAATAAAAAAAAAGTCTAATATGTCCACAATGGTGGAACATTGTGTGCTATATATTCACGGCGTGTTTAGAATAATTAAAAACTGCTTTCTTCTTCTTTTTTACTTAATCTATTTTGCTAGAGTCTTTGCATTATTACCACGCCATGTCATATCGTTCTCATCTAAACATTTCATTTATTTTATAGATTGAATGAGGACTTTTTTAAAAATAAGAAACGAATCATGTTATTTTTAGTTTTATTGTTTATCTAGGTATTTTTTATCTTAATTTAGAAGTTGTATCAGAAATATTTTAGTATGTGCCTAATACATCTACATTTTCCTGTTCTACTCATAAAATATTTTATGTTTGTTAATTTATCCTATGCAATAAATACTTCTTGGGATTCAGCTTAAGAAAACAATGAAAGTATTACACCTCTGAATTCTCGAGCATACGGATAACCAGTCGGTTTTCTAGTGTAGAGCAAAACAGTTAAAGATACTTAATATATCGGGCACATTGGGTAGGTTAGTAGGCAAAACTAAAAAATGAGGTTTTACGTTTGAAAAAACCTTATATATGTATGTAGATGCAAAAAAAAATGGCAAATGTGATAGGGAAAAGCTAGGGATGATTCAGAAGCCTATAAGATGTTTAACTGTAGTTACACATTATGCTTTCCAACATCTATCAGAAATAGCTATTTCTATACTTTTCTTAAGTATTTAAGAGTCATTATGTGTCTCCAGGATGCACAAAATATCTCATTCCTGAGAATTTCACATGTTAGTAGATCAGGAGGTTACCAATTTGTTTCCGTAAAGTGCTATTATGGCTATTCCCTTTAAAGGAAAAGATAAGTAACTAGCCTGATATGAAAAAGTCATCTTCAGTATCATTTTCAATGACTTGCACATAGCCAGGCAAACTCGCCATCTTTCTCAATCCTTCCCACGACATTCACTCTACGTCTTGTAATCGGTTTGATGCATACATTGTTCGATTTATTCCAACAATACCATGGATCTCATTTCGACGGTTGTATCTTTTGTTTCGGTCACTACCCAGTTTTTATGACAAATGAGTTACTAATATAAATGGCAGATAACTAATCCTTAAGTCCCTCAACTTAAAAAATTCTCCGCCGCTACATCTACGCTGAAACATTCTTTTCATATACCCGGCGTTTACCCAAACAAGTTTTTGCAATTTGCAAACAAAGAGCGAATGACGTTTAAAAGGGAATTTCAAGCCCATACTCCAAAAAAATACTCCAGAGCTTGCGCTAAGGAACGCGAATCCTCCAAATAGGTGTAGGCAGGTTTGGCATATTCCCAAGACTTCTCAAGAGCGAATAACTGCTCAGTTATACCAGGTCTGTTCCCGTACTTTCTGCACGAAAATTCGCAGATTGTCAATTTTCAAGGAGTGGGGATGAAAATCTCTCAGAGAGAGGCAGAAACACCAAAAGTACCGGAACACATTGAACAACAAAAGCTGCGCACTTTTGAAATGTCAAGAACATATGTACATATGTTGTTTAAACAAAAAGATCAGTTGGAAATTTGTATTTTCAATTCGCAGTTCTATATATGTTTTTTTCCCAAAATAAAGAATTTTAAAATTAAATTAATTAAATAGCGAAGATAATCTTCCATATTTTTCTAAAATAAATTAATTTTTCCAATGAAAAAAAACAACAACAATTTAATTGACAGATATCGGGTGTTTGACAGATTTCATAAATCTGCCCGAAGATATTTCTTGGGCTAAAATTCGCAGCATGGGGAGATGTCGTAGTTTTCGTAGATATTCGCTGTTTTAGACAGGTATGGGAACAGACCTACTTTCTTGGCAAATACTTTCCCAGCAAGACGGAAAGAGATGTTCTACTGTAATTTGCACAATCTCTCTTGTCTGACCCTTTTGATAATCACCGCGCGCTTCACTTTAATTTAACCCAAGAGCCATTGGAGTCTCTCTTTATCTAAAGCCTTGAGAATTTCTGTCCGGATTTTACCAGTGCCCTTTTCAAGATTAAGAGACTGAAAAGTGCTTACTTCATATCCATGAGATTCCCTTTTTATTGTAAAGAATTTGTAAGCTTTTCAAGCGCCGGTGTATCGGCGTAGAAAATTAAAGCCTCCAAAGTGAACCCACACCTTAAAGGCTCTCTTCTTCTGTCTGATGTTTTCTTCAAAAAAATGCTATCTTACAGAAATATGACCTCAACACATTGCAACAGAGTGGTTCGCAGCTATCGAATGCATCGCATACCGAAAACTTCTAAGCGGTAAATTGTTTTTGAGGCAAGAGAAGGCCCTCTTGGTATTATTTGTTAGTTTTTAGTAGCCCGCGAATATCTCTTCATTTTTCGCACTCTTTCAAATTCCCACTTACAACTTTTATACGTTCTAATTCATTTTGACAACATTATGACGCCATTAAGCAATAAATTACTGCATCTATTTCGATACTGTATAGGTGCTCTATGAATAGCCCAATAAATAGGTAAACAAGAAAAGTGGATGTCTATGACGAATTCAATTGGAATTTATGCTTTAGAAAAGCTAGTATAAAAGAGGTACAATTTTAACCAGATGCGTAGTACCAAATAACACTCCCGAGAAATATGCGCTACAATGATCTAATACCAAAGAAACAAAAAGCTTCGTAAATTAAAAGGATTTAAATCAGGAATTGAAAAAAAAAAAAACTTTTTATGTTATGGTTTTTAGCTATTTTAAGAAAAAACACAAAAGTAATTCCAATAAGCATTAATTTCAAAATTGTTGTCATTAATATGAAGGTGACTTTAAATCGCATTGATGCTAAGAATTACTCATCTGCAGTTTTTTTTTCAATGATGAAAAAAGAAATAGTATACGATAGTTTAAACAACGCAGCAGATGTGAATCTAAATGTAGAATTTTTTGTTATTTGCTATTAACTTTGTTGTTTTTTTTAGCACATTTTGCCTTTAGTAATAGTTTATCTTCGTTCCTTTATAAATAAAAAAAATAATTAAAATATGATAAAATGTAATTTTAAACGTGTTAATATTTTATTTGTTTATATAATGCACTTTGTTAAAATACAAATTAATTAAACAATCATGTACAGTGGTGTTAAGGAAACAAAAGCAATAAAAATATGTGTGATATATGTATGTATGTATGTGATAAAAATATCTGCTTACTACTTCTATTAAATATCGTTCTTCTCATAACGTTGATACTGTTTGTTGGGTATAGGCTTTCTCTAGTGTTTTTCAACGGTTTTTGAGGTCCAATTTCCTTCGGTTGTTTCTTATGTAATTATCCTCACATTTTTATGGTAGTCGCCCTTTATTCCGTTGGTTTTCGTGGTTTGTTCGCATTAAACGTCCAATCGAATATTATTCCATGTAAAGTAGATATACATACCTATGTCTGACATGTCTTACTCAAAACAAAATCGATATTATCCTGAGCCGACTGAAGTCGTTTTCGAATTTGTTTTTCACCAAGAAAGGACTCCTTTACAGTACTCATAAAAGAGACACTATTTTGTTTAGTCGTTACCTAATCGTGTTTAGAGATGCATACCTCACACTGAGAGTTTTACTTCTGCCTTACATCAGCTTCAGTGTGGAATTCTTGTGGTTTTGTGGTTGTCCTTTTTAATCCTCCGTCTGGTTCATCATTGAAGTTTCCTGTTTATTCGCAGAGACTAGACCATCTTGTAATGAAGTTGTTTGCAGTTCCTATGTACTTTCTTTACAACAACAACAACATTTCGTTTTTCACACTCATCACTATTAGGACTATCACCTGCTTAACGGACGACTTTAAATAAAGAATACCTCCCATGATTCGAAATGAACCATTTACATATGACTCTAAGATATCATTTTTTGCACGCGGATGTGCAATCGTTAATCGTTTATTGTTGAACAGACTGTAAATGCATACATGTAAATACAGCAAGTTGACGGCACGTCAGTATACCTTTCCTACACCTACCCCAATTGGGACTGCATACAGCTAAGGTCGAAATTGAGCTTAGATGCCAATTTGTAACTTTGGGAATCGAAAACCTGGGGACCTTTTTCGTGTCGTTGTGAAAGAATGTAGAGCCTACATCCCAGCTATCTACTACCCCACTTCTTCCTACTACGGCTATGTACTAGAACTATTAATACTATTCCACGGCTGAACTTTCTTCATTATTTACTAATAATTTTCTGCCTTAGTTAACGGAATAAATCTGAATAACACGCAATATTATTTGAAGTAGACTGAAAGAATTCCTTCGGTAATGTTTGCTATTGTGAGATTGGCACTCCCTTTCTGTGTCACTCCATTTAGTCCCTTTTTGACTTTGTATCAAAATGCGGGACTATTATTTCGTCACTTTTCTCTTACTTATTTACTCAGGTGGCGCTACAGTTCGCCCTAGCTCAAGTGGTTAGTGCGTTGGCATGGAAACATTACAATAAAAATATATCCACGTTCCGTCGAATAACTCGATTCATGTTTTCTTTCGGAATGTCGGTTGTTGAAGTAAAAAGTCCGACGGAGTTAAATTGTAACTGCGTGGCCAAGACACGTCTCGAAAACGGCTAATAACCTGCTTACCAACTTAGTGTGAATAACGAAGCGGATGGTTATTTGGCTTTAACTTTTGAGTTGACTGATTCTTGTAAGCAAATTATCCGAAGTCTTTATGCAATATTTTCCGCAGAGACGGACGACAGATGTTTAGTTGTAATGAGTTGAAGATATTGTCATTTCACGCAGCAGCAATTCTTTCATCAGTGCGTAGCGGAGCATGTGGATAAAATCCATAAGCATTTACGAACATTATTTGTGAATTTCCTTATATTTTCAAGCTAGTGTCTTCCGCAAGAATCAGTTAATATCTGTGCAGGTATTGATTTATATATGTATGTATTTTCTTAACTTCTGAAATTTATACAGGTTTTATTTTGTATTGCCTTAAGAGATATTTAATCTCTAAAAACTATGCTAACACTGCTGTTCTGTTAACACCACTTAACTGTAAGACCACAAATATATAAGTTCCTAAAAATTTTAGCTAACCTTATATCATATTCCCACCGAACAAAATCGCGAGGTTTCGTCAAATTCCTGCAAACTTCCGAGGTTTCGCCATACATTTTCCACGTTTTGAAACTTCGTGATTTGAGCGAAATCTAGTTGAAATCTCCTTGAGTTCATCCGTCCGTGAGAGGTTGTCAAAGCGAACAAGCCTACAGCGTGACTTCGGTTTATTTTGTTGTTCATTTATAGATATCATAATATTAGATACCAAAACAATTGCGACAATCGGACAAAGAGATAATGTTTTCGTACTGCGAAATCACCCATATACGCTGCAATAACGTTCTTTATCATTCCTACAGAACTCTTTAGTATTAATTAATTCCTCTTCTCAACACTATTATTTTGCGTCAACAAACAATTGTTTTTTGTTTCATTTGAAATTACTTCAACTCGGTGGGAACGGTTTACTGAGGTTTCGGTAAAAATTCATCGAAATCTCGCGATTTCGGTTCGTGGGGAACATGATATTAGAGATGTTCTTTATGGTTAGGTCCTAATCTTCCCTTAGGATTGAAATGATGTATCATGGAAAATCATACAAATGCACTTTTCATAAATGCTTGTTTTTATTTCCCCTATTATGTTTTCTATTTTCTTTTTATCGCCTTAGTTACTTAGCTATTGCATCTTCGTTAGCAAGCGAAGCTGATTACATTTTTATACCCGAAGATCCAGCTGTTACTAACTGGCCGGAAAAGTTATGCACGAAATTGTATCAGGTCAGAATGATTCGCAGATAGAGCAATTATTTTACTTTTACAAATAACCTCTATTTATAAAAAAAAAAGGCTTTGATTCTAAATTTAATACAAATTTACACTTTCTACACAAACCATCTCTGTAGTGTATAGTCGTATGTATATGCTAGTAAATAAAAAAGTTGTAACACAAAAATATATATTTCTGTCCCTTGTATGGTAGATAGTCAACATGTTCTAACTGAAAATTTAACAAAGCGTAATTTAAACCTCTAGTTCTTTTTCTAACATTATTGTCTTCTAATAAACTATATTTTATGTACCTGTCTGGAAAGGATTATTGTTAAAATTTTTGTTCATTGTTGAAAATATAGTTTTGTATTTTTATTTTCTTCTTATTTCATTATCAGTCATTCATCTTCATCTCGAAACGAAATTGGTGATGGTAATAGTCTTATTATATATGCATTCTATTCTTTTTTTGGTATTTATATTTTCCGCATACTCAATTGCTAATACTACCACTGTTGTAAAATTGTACCATAATTCATATTATTTATGCTTCATTTATGTAAAATAAAAAATTTAAGCAAAGAGTTCGATTTGTCTACATATTTAAAATTGTAAATTCTTTCATATTAATTGTTATAAAAACAATAATAGCATTTTGCTCTTAAATACTTTGTAGTCTATCTAGTTTTAGAAGCCTTAATGACTTTGCTGCCGATCGATCTAACAAATTCTTTGAACGTTTAATTGATAGAGAATCAATTGGTCGAAAGAAAATTAAATGACCCGACAGATTATTGAATGACTTTATTGGTCGAAACATTACTGCCTGAATTAAATGATCCTTGTTGATGTTGGCCATAACTTGGACAATAGTATCGTGGATGATATTATGGGGATGTTTGCTGCATTAAGATCTGGGGAGTTATGGCACCATAAGTTTGATTATGGAAATGGATTGCCATCTATTCCTGAGTCGTCGCAGCTTCATGCGCTGGTGCAGAATTCTGTTGGAACACGTATGGTCTGTCTTCATTCCCATTGTATATCCAGAGCTTAAGAACTACCATTCACACTGTGGGAAAAGTAAAGAGGCATAATATGACCTTCACTGATCACTACTGTAAGGACCAACACACTGAGGATATATTAAGACTCTACACACAGCGCCTTGTCGTTCCTTTATTGACCTTTTCGTCTTTATCGCAATTTTTTTCATCGGGAAAACCAAAGAAGGACTGAATCTCTCGGATCAAGTTGCTAAAGATCCGCTTTCCGTTGCTTTTTACGAGTTGAAACAGGCAAACCATCGCCATCATCGCTTCCAACTCGATATGAAGCTTTTGAACGAAAGATCGGCAAAATTTCAAGATCGCTGTGGTCTGCACATATGACCTTATAAGGCTTAAGGTCAAGCTGACGAACGACGATCAATTGGACAGAGATCTTATGTTAATGGTACAATATTTTGACGATGAATTGGGTCATTCATTTATGTATCGAATTTGAATATTAAAATGATAGCTTACTTTCAAATCGAGCTCTTTGCATTCAACAGTTTACATAGTCGATATAATTGCTTTTTTATAATTTAAATTTTAAATATTTTAAATTAACAATAAAACAACAGGAACGAAATGCTGGACAACGTTTGAACATCATCATCGTTTCTGAAGGTGCTATTGATCGTGAGGGTAAACCAATCACAGCCGAGGATGTTAAGAAAGTTGTTGTGGATAAACTGCAACAGGATACCCGCATCACTGTCCTTGGTCACGTGCAACGTGGTGGAAATCCAAGTGCATTTGATCGTGTCCTGGTTAGTACATATGCGCGATAAATGACATTACTTCAATGGAATATTAATTATGGCATAATGTAGGGCTGTCGTATGGGTGCTGAGGCTGTATTGGCTCTTATGGAGGCCACTGAAACAAGTGTGCCATGTGTTGTCTCTCTGGATGGTAACCAAGCAGTTCGTGTACCATTGATGGAGTGCGTTGAACGCACTAAAGCTGTTGCAAAGGCAATGGAAAATAAAAACTGGGAATTGGCCGTTAAACTACGTGGTCGTTCATTCGAAAGGAACTTAGAAACATACAAAATGTTGACGCGTTTGAAGCCACCAAAGGAATCATTTGATGCAGCTGGCAAGGGTGTTGTGAGTGTGCAGAGTTTTGATGTCATTTACAAAATTAAATATATTTTGCACGCTTTTAGGAAGGCTACAGGCTAGCTGTAATGCATATTGGTGCACCAGCGTGTGGTATGAACGCAGCTGTACGCTCATTTGTGCGAAATTGCATTTACCGTGGTGACACAGTTCTTGGCATTCATGATGGTATCGAAGGTCTTATTGCAGGAAATATCAAAGAAATGGGCTGGTGAGTAAATTACTTACAAAATGTAAGCACAACTCTCCTTATAACAAACAATTTTCTTAATAGGTCTTCTGTGACTGGATGGGTGGGCCAAGGTGGCGCATTCTTAGGTACAAAGCGTACTCTTCCAGAGGGTAAATTCAAGGAGATCGCAGCCCGTATCAAAGAATTTAAAATTCAAGCCCTTCTTATTATTGGTGGGTTTGAGGCCTATCATGCGTGTGGTCAAATTTCTGATCAACGTCCAAATTTCCCCGAATTTTGTATTCCTTTGGTTGTGATTCCATCGACCATCTCCAATAATGTTCCTGGTACCGAGTTCTCATTGGGTTGTGACACTGGTCTCAATGAGATTACTGAAATTTGTGATCGCATTCGTCAATCGGCTCAAGGCACAAAGCGTCGTGTGTTCGTCATTGAAACCATGGGTGGATATTGTGGCTATTTGGCCACTTTGGCTGGTTTGGCTGGCGGTGCTGATGCTGCATACATATTTGAGGAGAAATTCTCCATTAAGGATTTGCAGCAAGATGTCTACCACATGGCATCAAAGATGGCCGAAGGTGTACAACGTGGTCTCATTTTGAGAAACGAAAAGGCATCCGACAACTACAATACTGATTTCATTCACCGTTTGTACACCGAGGAAGGCAAAGGGCTGTTCTCTTGCCGTATGAATATATTGGGTAAGTGCTTTTGTATAAATGAAATATTTACATATTCCTTTTGGGATTTTGTTATGTAGTATTTTTAATAAAAAAAGTAGCTGAGTATTAAAGATGAGCTTTTACACTGTATCCGACATTTAAGGTTTGGTGTTTCTCTAGTTTTGTGGGTGCTGTAGCTCAAGTGGTTAGTGTGTTGGATCGCTGAGCGGGAAGTTCGACGTTTGAATACCAGAAACACCAAAAAAGTTTTTTTTCGCGGTCCCACCTCTCGCGAATGTCTGACAAACGTCCGAGAGTAATAACTGTAAAGTGAAAGCTTCTCAATTTGCCTTTCGGATATGGCTCTAAACTGTAGGTCCCTTTCATTTGTGTGAAAAATATAACACGCACAACACGAATGGTTGCGAGAAGCTGGGCCCTGGACCATATACGTCTGTTGCGCCAAGTGTTTGTATTTGTTTCTCTAGTTTAGATCGCGAAAAGATATATTTTCTTGAAATAAGTAATGCAGTTCCATCTAGTATAGATATTGTAATCTCCTACACATTTAACGCATTTTGGGTTAGAATTGCAATATTTGTGAATATGTATAGGCATACTTCCAACAGTTCTTGAACTAAGGAGCTAGCCTTGATTTTTCATTTCATTTCTACTATATTCTTCAATTCGTAACATTTCCGAAAGTGAGCATAAAAATTGAAAGCAATTTTGCTTTTATGGTGCAATATTTATTTAGTTTTTCTTTTTTAAAATTTGTAGCTCTACTTTCAGATGTGCATGCCTGAGTACAATTATTGATAGAGAATTCACTGTCTTTCGTGTTTTTGTTTCTTTTTTATTTAAACATTTTCTCAACTTTTAAGTTTCTTGTTTAGCGAGGAAACATCTTACTCAATTATTAAGGTGGCGCTACAGTTCAAACTAAATCTGGGCCTCAACCAATAAGCATCTTAACTTAGCCTAGTTCTTAGCTAACTGCCTCCAGTTGCACACTTGGACTTGAGGAAACATCTAGGGATATATTAATTTTTCGTATCTTATTTCTCTTTTCTTTATTAGAGCACCATTCTGTGTCTCTGTGCTATTCTTCTTTATTCATATAATACACGATAGCCTTGGACCTTGTTCACTTATAACTCCTTGGTCTTGCACAGCAAAATAAATACGTTTTATTCTATTCTGACGAATTGGCTGAAGGGTTTTAAAAGACTCTTCTTTTGGTATCTGTATTTTAAACTTATTTCGGAAGACTATTGTTCCCAATTTTATCGAGATTCATAAAATAAATTACACTTATGTACATATGTATATTAACGGTTGAATTTTTTCTTTTCTTTTTTTCATTAGGTCACATGCAACAAGGAGGTTCTCCAACTCCTTTCGATCGTAACATGGGTACAAAAATGGCTGCCAAATGTGTTGACTGGTTTATTGAGCAATTTAAGAAAAACACCCAACCAGATGGTACAATCAAGTGTGAGGATAATGATTCTGCCTGTCTTTTGGGAATTGTCCGTCGTCAATATAAATTCACTCCATTGGCTGACTTAATCACGGAAACAAACTTTGAGTGAGCTTAAATTGTGCTTTATAGTAAGGCAAAATAATTATTGTTCCCCTTTTTTTCAGGCAACGCATCCCCAAGAAGCAATGGTGGTTAAAATTGCGTCCACTTCTGAGAATTCTCGCCAAGCATGATTCTGCCTACGAAGAAGAGGGTATGTACATTACCGTTGAAGAAGAATTGGCCAGCGATGCTGCTGTAGTTTAAACGCGTTCCATACCTAGCTGGACATGAAGCTAATTTTTTTCTATTATTATTTTGTTTCATCACTCAAACATGAAACCCATTATATCATACACAAAGAATAACGTATTACTAACCACTAAAAAAAAAAAACAAGCATTAATTTAACGAAATAAAACAGTGGACTTAGTTTGACAAATACTATACTATAATTAAGTACGGTACATAAACTATTAAGAAAAAACAAAAACATCAAAATTTTGCGCACATACAAAATGTATTAGAGCCCATTAAATAATTTAGTCGTTGTTCCTTAATATATATGTATTAGTTAAAAACTTATCTTTGAAAAAAGTGTATTTCTAGGTAAACATACAAGAATTTAACAAAAAATATCTCAGGTTTAGCAATAAAACCACCAATATACATTTGCATCATATTTTTCGATGATAATACATACATTAAAATATTGATCGTAGATATTTTTGACACTCTCTCATAGCGCTTTCATTTTCCAGTTAGCTTTATTTATTCATTTTTAAATATTTGTGTTAATTTATTTAATGTTGGTTTTTTGTTTAATTTAGCTAGAGAATTACTCTTAATCCGCCCCATTTAAGCCAAAAAGAAAGAAACTATTTTTTTAGATAAATTTTATTTAAACAAAATATATTTGGTTTAATTTTTATTTTGCACATTGTCTCTTTTTAAAAATAAATGAAAAAGAAAATACATGGAGTATCAAAGATTTTTGTTATTATATGTATGTGCAGACATAACGAATGGATTTTGAGAATAAACGTTTCAAAAATACATACAACCTAAATTCTAAGAACAAGAAAACAGTTGTGCAAGAGACAAATTGTAAGAAATGCTGTTAGAAACGTATCAGTTAAAATGAATTCACAAATTGTTAAAAAAAATTAAAAATGATAAATAAATCAAATGTATTAAGAATTTACGGTTGTTTTACTTGATATTTTTTACAAAGCATTCACTAAAATCACCTTAGATAAGTCGGTTGTTAAATCGATCACCGGATATGGATCGGGAACTATCCTTTTACTAATTGTCTGGAAGGGACAGAATAGTGGCTCCCGCTGGATAGCTATCTGATAGGGAACTAACGGTCAGCGTACGCTGAGTTCGACTGAGGCATTCCTCGTTGCCCTGATTGGCTGAACTGCGTCTCAAAAGTCTAGGAAAAGCTAGCAGGAAATGCGCCTGAAGAATTATTTAAACGGAATCAGCGGTGGCGCCTATAGCGAAGGCATAACACTGGCAGTAGGTTTGTCATATGGCTGGAGAAATTGTTCGCTCTGTTGATGATTGATATGCTTATGACATCAGGAGGACTGCGAAAAAAATACTGTGAATCAGAAGCGAAGGCAAAAAATAAATGACAACAAACAAATCTCCCCAGTTATTCTGGACACCACCCCTGGAGTTAATGTGAAACCTAATAACACCTGAGTTTCAAACCACTACACCAATCTCTTTCTCTCTCTCTATCTATCTTTCCAAAGCCCGCACCGTGTGAAAACATGTAAAAGGGTATTCATAACCCCTTGAGTGCGTGCAAATTACAAAAAAAAAAAAAAAAAAATAGCCGTGCTAGCGATCACCTTGCATGAGCCACTCGAGATATTAGGAGCTCAGGTAAGAATTTTTACGACCGAGTTAGGGCCGTGGGTGGCGTGTAAACATTTAATGGATCGAAGGCAGCACTTATATCCCCAAAGTGGTCTACTGACATCGGGTTAACCTCTCCTCGTCCTAAGGGTTTCTATCAATAGAACTGGTTGGGGATTAGACCGTCGCATCGGGGTAGCTTCCAAACAAAAGCTAGTTATGAAAACGACAGGAGCTTCGGATATCAATGATCCCCTTCAAAAGGCAACCATGTAAATATATTTTCTTCTTGAATTCAATAGTTAATGAAACTGAACTAAAATTACACATATAAAGAGAAGAGGGTATAGAAGGGGAATGCGTACCAACAGCAGACTCCACGGTTTCGTGTCCTATAAAGAACTGAGGGACCTTCTGAGGCATCGCTATATCAGTTCGTAGCTATGCCCTTTGGAATCTGTAACGCCAGCCAATAATTGAAGAAAATTGCTCTCGCTGCAAGAGAATGTATTTATTATCGAGTTCAGATTTTGAGCACTCAGTTGTTTTTCAATTTGTTCGAGCAATTGACTGCATCTGACTGAAACTTTCTCTTCCCTTTAAATAGATAGCCATTTTAAAATAAAAAAACTGCAGCTCTACGTAAACGCACTTTTATTTATTAAGCAAACATCGAAAATAACGAAATCTATGACCTACGCATGCTCAGCATCGTGTTAATCTCCCAAATTATAATTCGAGTTCGATCGATAATTTCGCGAAGTTGCTTGTTTTTTAGCATAACAGTCTCGATAAGCTCACGATTCTCTTGTAGTGCCTTTCGATACTCCTCGCAATGTGTTGGCTCTGACCGATGATCCGGTTCGTCTTTATATGGAATTAAACTCTCAACGTGTGTGTACTCCATGCCTATTAAATAGTATTAAATTATTTTTTTATTCAATGAAAAACTCCAAACTTACCTTGGGGATAGCCATCGTTGCATTTCTCGTAGATTATACGAACACGCTTGAATAATAATCGGATCGTCCTAAAGTATTCTTGAACCTTTTTCTCAGTGATGTTTTCGCGATTACACGTTGGCTGTATGATTTTAAGGGCCGCAAATATTTCCTGAAAACGTGAAGTTATATCCTGAACCGTTTCCTGGCCCAGCCGTGAAAGTCCAACAATGTTTATTTCTTTCGGCGTATTAACCTGCGGTTGGGTTTGTACAGACGGCTGTGCCATCATTGCAGATCCTGCTGATGGTGTTGATGGGGTCTGTAACGTTAGCTGCGGAGCTTGTTGCTGGGGATTTGGCGGTTGTGGTTGAGATTGCTGTTGTGTCTGAGGCATTTGCTGTTGTTGTTGCATTTGCTGTTGCTGCATTTGTTGTTGTTGTTGCATCTGCTGCTGTACCAGCGCCTGCGGATTACCTCCTTGTACATGGGAGGGACTTTGTATACCTGCCGTGTTCATTACGGGAGGTACAATTCCACCCATGGTTGGATTTTGCATCGGATTAGGTGGCTGTTGTGACTGTTGCATCATTCCTGGCTGATTATAGCCTCCTATCATGCCCATTTGATTGGGAACCATTTGGTTCATGTTGACCATTTGGTTCCCGAAATTTCCACGGTGTCCACCGACGGGGCTATTATAGCCACCAGGATATTGACCCGACATTTTTCTTTCGAAACGAAGCACTCTTTGCGGTGTCTACCAGGACCAGAGTTAATCATTTAAATAATTTTGACATAATTGTTGACAGCTATCAAAACAAAAAAAAAAAAAACAATGAACGAGTGTCGATTGGAAATGATTTCGTTCAGAGCGAAAATACGAAAAAAATATACTCATAACATTTACCTACATATTAGGCAATAAACGTGTCCAATTACGAAATCCCGAGAGATTTCTATACAGCTTAGTTGAATTAAGCGATTTTTTTATAGCAAAAAAATGTTTTTGAAATTAATTTTAAATTTTTTGAATTTTTTTTCATTGGAGACTTTTGTTCAGTCTAGAAAATACATACATATGTTCATTTTTATGGGCAAATTGAGGCAAATCTATTAGGCATCCTAAGATGGAGCACGCAATAATATGAAAAATTTTAAAATTTAGAAATGCTGAATTTTTGTTTCTCCAGAATGCATTACGAAAGCTAAGAATTAATCGTGTATCGCTATATATGTATATAGCTGAAATACATTAGCACAACAACAGCAACTTACATAGCCGCAGAAAAAGTTTTAGAACCAATGCTTTTCAATTAGCACAGTAACAGCACGCAGCAACTTCAAAGTTCCAAATTCACTGAGCTATGTTGGGCAGCTAACTTTACGCCGACAATTTTTTTGTCTTACAACCTGAAGTATCGAATTTCTGTATGAAATCATACGACACAATCTTTGTAGTTTTACTTTTGTTTTGTAAATTATCTTCCTGCATTATCATTGTGCGCTGTTGCTGTCTCAATGAGTTTCGCATCACATAACTGTCATTTGCTGGTGGCTGTCAAAGTTACTATGTAATGTTACTGTGTAAATGTGATTCACCTATTACGCCTAAGTTTTAAATTTGCCGTACTGTGTGTTATTTTATACATACAACACGCTCTCGATAATCAGATCACAATTGGAACACCTCACAATAAGGACCATGATTTCTCATTTTAAACTTTTCATTCTTCTTCAAAGAATGAAGTCGCGTGGTGTCACGAGGTCTGGTTAGCCAATGGCTGTCACCATTTTGGGGTCACACGACCCGGAAGTTTTTCCCAAGAAGAAAAAGAAGCACTGGGGCTTCAGCAGCAGTTTTTCCCTGTGCAGCTGTGTTTTTGAGTGAACATCCGCATCCAAAATTTATGAATGACTTTACAATCTAAGCAGTTTCTTCAATTTTATTGAACAATCCTGTTCAACAAGGGCACCCATTAACCTAATAACCTACCTAATTCCGGAGCTATTAACGGAAAACCCCTTATGAACTTATGCTCTATTCAATCGAAACCAATCACCATGCGTAAGTGGCTAATATTAACATAATAAATGTTTAAAAATCTAATAACGAATGTTCTTTTTTCCAACGGAATATTTAGCCTGTGCAGGGAAGCAGTCTCATATCACTTATTACCCCCGGAGATGCATGCAAGACGTCCACGAGGGGTGGGCTCGAGAAAAAACTTCTTTTGTAGTTTTCTGTGATTTGAACATTGAAACTCCTGCTCGTCTCTTCAGCGCACTGAAGATTGAAACCATACTCCCTTAGAAGCAAATTAAATAATTCACTTATTATATTATGCAAATCTATATATATATGTATAACTAAGTGGCAAAATGCGTATGTTTCCCTCTACCGCCCGTAATTTGCAACCAATTTAGTTGTTTTTATTTTTTTTAAATTGCAAAAACATTGAAAAAAAAACTTCGACATTTTAGTGTGCGATACCGTTGTGGTACATACAGCTGAGTACAACAAATAAATGCATTCGACGCGCTGTGTGTATTTATGTGTTAGTAGCGTCTCTGTTGAAATAAACGAAGAATACACAAACGTTCGTTCACACAAATGTTAGACTTGAACGTTCGTTCATTTCATTTGTTTTTGAGGGAAAAGAATTGATTCGCCAGGAATACCACCACACACATTGCAGCTAAAAATTGGAGCGCCGATTATTATGCTTCGCAACATCAACCAAACTAAGCTGGTACCAGGCTTGCCGTCAAAAAAAAAAATTGGAAATGTGATAGAAGCAACAATTTTGAATGGAAAATTCAAAGGCGAAGACGTTTTGATTCCTCGCATCTCAATGATTGCATCTGATCTGATATGCCCTTTGAATTCAAGCATCTTCAATTCCCTGTTCGCCTTGCATTCGCCGTTACCATCAATAAATCGCAAGGACAATCTTTAGAAATGTGCGGTATAAATTTGGAAAAAAAACAGTTTTCTCGCATGGCCAGCACTGCTTTGCATGCGCACGAGTCGGAAAACCATCTGCACTGTTTGTTTACACGAGCGATAATGAAAAAAAACCAAGAATGTTTTTTACCAAAAGGCATTGCAATAAATATTTTAATTTTACCCAAATTCTAAAAAAAAGTCTTTTTTTAATGCCTGGTGAAGCGGGCGGGGTTTAAGCTAGTAATTTTACATTTCAACTTCCATTTTCTCTTTAGATGATTCTCCCACTATGTTATTGCAAAGTGAAAATTTGTATTTCAGATGAGTCTGTTGTTTCCCAATAAGTCAATCCCAATTAGATTTTGGAGCACTTATTGTGTGTAAAATTCGTTTTAAAAACCAACAAAACAGAATCGAGACTGATACTTTTTTTGAAAAAAAAAAATCGATTCAGGAAACTTGCTCGAACAAAGCGAGGTAAATTTTGTCGATTGAATAAAATAACTACACAAAAACGAACGCACTCGAATTTAAAAAAGACCCGCCAGAATTTCTAGATATTACGGAACGCAATATGAACCGCATTTAACCCGGCTGTCAACACACAAGTGACGGCAAAGTGTCATATTTTGTATTCACATTCGCATGTTGCATTCGAAACTTTAGTTCTTCGTTAATTTTAGTCTTTAAAGTGGATTTTACTATAATCCAGTAATGGAAAAAAGGGAAGAAGCACTTAGGGAGGTAGGACACTTTTCTTAATGTTCATCACTAAAAACTAAAGTATCTATTCTTTCGTTCAGGCTTTAGAAAAAAACGAAGAGGAAATTCAGCGATGGGAATCCTATATAAAAGAAAATGAGACTGCAATAAACAATTTGAATATGTTCAATAAGACTCTTACTGTGGATGTTATGGTACCGATAGGAAAGAGAGCCTACATCCCCGGTCATTTAATACATACCAATGAAGTTCTGGTGGGTCACTACCAGGACTATTTCTCCAAGTGCACTGCATACACTGCCACGGAAATATGTAAAAAGCGAATAGAAAATGGGAAACAGCATTTGGAACAACTTGAAATTGAAAAAGATTTGTTTCAGTAAGTACACACCTTCGATGTGAAATCAATCTTTAGAAGTAGGTAAAATCGAGATATTCGTGTTATATTTTTTTTTAAATGGATGGAAAAGAGCCCCATGTTTAGTTCTTATTTGATAGATGCAATTGAAAATCATTACTCTATTGTATCAGACATTCCCGAGATGAATGAAAATGCTTTCTATGATTTAAACCTGGAACTCTAGTTCAGTATTTTTATGAACCAGCCATTAAGCCACAACATCCTTTGAAAGTATTTACCTACGCAATGATTTAGATTTCATACACTGCGATGTGACAAATTTATTTCTTTCATAAAGCTCTGCTTGAAATGTTAAGATGAAACACATTGTTTTTTTAACAAACATTAACATAGAAAATATGTATGTATGGCACGTCCTCTATCACAAGCAGGCCGTTATAATTAATAGCGTCTTATGCAAAAGGTAGCAACTAGAGATGATTCCTATCACATTTCTTAGCTCTGATCTGATATGGGATTTCACAAAAATTTTTCTTCTGATATGTTGATATGTACATATGTGTATACATCTTATTAACAATTTTGGAATTCCATTTACTATAGTCAAATGGGAATTTGGAACTTACCCCGTTTCTTGCTAACTTATAAGCATGTTCGATTTTTTCTATGGCGCAGTGTCTGGGTTTTACATTCATTTCATCTCATTTTGCAACTTTTAGTTCCGTTTGAACAGACAATCTAGAAAAAGGTCCAAGCAATCCGAAGACTTAAAGACACTGTTAGATGTGACTTTACCGAGTAAACTCTCCACCTATTTTATGTACGGTTTTGGAACTATCCGTATAAATTACAATTTTATTGTGCAACGTCATCAGTCTCCTATAGCAATCCTTTCTTTTAGAGCACAGACAGTTGGTACCATTGGGATGCGATTATCTTTATTATTAGCGCCCCTTATTGCTGAACTTGAAGATGCCCAAGTTAGTGATCCTTAGCGCACTATTTCTTGCTTGGAGTTTTATTTAAAACTCGAAAGAATAAGATATTGCTTGTCCTATTAGGCAGACTGCTGGACGGTGGGAACATCTACCAAATTTCTTTTCGTTACAGAAGAACTCAATGGTTTGTGCGTTGGACTACTGAACGAGAGGTTCGAATATCAGAAGACACCAAGTTTTTTTTTTCTGTTCAACCTTTCGCTTTAAACTGTAGGTCTCTTCCATTAAGCGAAAAATATAGCACGCAAGACCCGACTGGTCGCGAGGAGTAATATATTATGAATGGGCTTCACAGAGAAAATTGTTCAAAAAGCTTACAAAATAGTGTTCCATATAAGACTCCATTTTTTCTGAACAGTCAAGTCTAGTTAGAGCAAATTAGACAAATCAGTTTTTCTGGCATATGCAAAGCATCCTCTTTATAGATTACATTAAACATTTCTAGTGATTGCTTCTTCATTTTATGCAATATGGATTGTCCACCTCTAAATTTCTGTTCTCTACTTCTTTTAAAATTTAAGGCTTAAGTTTCCATTATGTGAAGTGTGCAATATTTTTGTTTCAAATGGCCTAACAAACTTAAATTTTATCAAAATCGGGTGGCAATCATCTTTTAATAAACATTTACCGACTCGAGTTCAACGTGTGTTTTTTAATTACCTCATATCTTCGCCTATTCTGCACCGATTTTGATGAAACATTTTTTTATTAATTAAAGCACTTTTCTAAGAATATAATAAAACTAAAATTAAGTGATTCGGTTTTGGCATTTGGAAATTTTGGTGCCATTTCATATAGCATTTCTGAAACTTTGGGAGCGAGTTACGCCTCATTTCTTCATTTTCTCAGAAAAAAAAATTATATTAGTGTTTTTTAGGCCATTTAAAACAAGAAAAAAATAAAAACAAAAATATTGCACACTTCACATAATGGAAACCAGCCCCAAATTTGGTACTGGTTTTGAATTGCGAAACATTTAGAACTAGTGTTGCATGCATACTAAAATTTATTCTCGTATTTAACGTGTTTTAGAAACACCATCACTCTCAGGAAACGTTTCTAGTTTTTCATTTTCTTCTGGTCTCTTGTTCTTTTATTGCACTTTAAAAATTATATTCTTCTATAGAAATAAATTGGAAAAACCATATCTGGATGGAGTCCTTCCAAACTCAGAAGAACGCGAAATCATCGAAGAATATGATGAAGAAAAAGAAAAAGTATGGAGAGAAATGCATCGTCAGCGCGTT
Organism: Blera fallax; assembly: GCA_946965025.1. NCBI lineage: Eukaryota > Metazoa > Arthropoda > Insecta > Diptera > Syrphidae > Blera > Blera fallax. Next base: position 34,093,299 of record OX337247.1, read on the forward strand.
AGAGATGCAAAACTAAAAGAAAAACAACAAAGACAAGAACAGTTTAGTAAAGAAAATGCGCATGATGAACTCATACAAACACTAGAAGAAGAAGAGGAAATATTAAAGGAAATAAATGAAGATTCGAAAGATAATGAAATTGAACCCGTTCATGATAGTCAAAAAATTGTAAAAAAATTAATGGCTGGTGAAATAGATCTACCGCCACCTAAAAAGAGGATCGCTCATTCTGAGGCACCAAAACGGGATGATTCAGTACAACTAAAATCCGCAGAAATAAAAATTAATTCTCAGTGGGTAGAACCAATCACTAATAACATGGTCATGACAACCGAAAACAAATACAACTTCGAAAATAACTCTGATGTGATAGTCGATGGAAACGAATCAGACACGTCCACTGCTTCAGATACTCCTGAAGAAATACGTTTAATTGAAAAGCAAGCCGAGTATCTGCCCCAAGGTGACCGAATTGGATTCTATCAATATCAATTGCAAATTATTGACCAGAAAATTGTCACACATACTTTTAGTAATAACAAAGAACTGGAGGAGAAAATGAAGCTCTTCAAAATAAGAGATCACTTGGAGGAACTCATTGAGATTCTTGAAGAAGCAGCATCATCTGAGACAGATTCGCAAGCGAACGATGTTCATAAAGAAAAAGAAATAGAGCAAATCTCAGCTGACTCACCTAAAAGACGAATATCTTTCGCTTTAGAAGATCAAATGCTAGAATTTAGAAAAAATGAGACTGTTGCCCAAATGATGCCAATTAGATCTCCAGCGGAAGAGAAACCTCAACGTGATATAATTCGATTAGATGAACCGCTACTTAAAGAAGAGCAATCAGAAGAAATTGATAAAAATGATTCGAACAAATTTGTCGATCGACGAAAAACAATTTTGAAGAAAGTTGAAGAGAACATCAAAACTCAGAATCTTGAAGATACGGACTTAGTAAATAAAATCATCGATTCCAGTGCAAATCACATAAAAACCCTTCACATACACTTTAAGCATTCATCGGAATTAGTTTCCAAGTCCGAAGATATGCAGACGGAAATCCCCACAAATCCATCAGAATTATATAGAATGTTCTGCACAGCAGAAAATACGCCTTTAAAAGACAACGATAACTTTTATTTGAAGGAAGCAGACCGCGAGAGAGCGTACGTTGATGTAAGATCAGAGGTAAGAAATTATCCTATACTTCATCATTTTTCTTTTATAATCTATTTCCATTTCTAGTTTTTATCACCAGTGTCCAGTGATAATATCTCTTCAGGGTCACAGTCTAAGTCTATTTTAAAGAACAAATCAGCGGTGGATCGTGAAACACATGTTGCAGTGCCTGAAGAAAAGTCAAAAACGTCTGCGCAAAAGAAACCTAAGAAACCAAAGGAAGAGGAAGAGTATCTCAGTGCCTATAATAAGGTAAACTTTCTTCATGAATTTATAAATGTGTTTTAATTTCAACCGGCTGTAGGTAATGAGCGACGTAATCGAAAATCCATCAATTGTGCCAGATCCCTTACCAGACGGCAGATTCGTTGACATGCACACTCCCAAGAAGAGAATCAGTAGATTTAAGCAAATGCGAAATGAGAACAAGTAGTCTGTTGCTTTTCTATTTTTATTCTTTGTTTTAAATTTAGTTTCTGTTAAAGTGTGAAGACAAATCTGTGAAAGCCAATATAATTGTGTATATAAATCAAATATTAAGCGTCATTGAACATGAGATAAAGTTGAGAGGATGCCAACTGCCGGGACGGAAATATCAATATTGTAGTTGAAGAGTTTATAAAAGAAGTACTGTACATGCTCAAAGAAAGTAGTTAAGTCTAAAATTGATCTAGTTCTGCGTATTGCTTGCAACCCTTGATGCAGGTACCTAAGGAAATATATATATATATGTTATGAATCAAGTGACTTGCGTATGTTTTATAAAATTGTCCTTGACTAGGCAACTACGAGTATTATTGGGAAAGTTATTCTCTTTCCTCCAGGCTAATTTTATATGCAGTTGAAAGTCGATTATCCGGGATGGCTGGGACCGAGCTCATCACGGAAAATCGAAAATCCCAGTTAAAGGATTTTTCTGCATATTTAGAAAAAAGAAAAACACTGCTTAACCTACGAATTTCCACAATGCACTGGTTCAATCATAGAATACAAAAGGCACGCAGGCGCATAAACAATTCCGTTAAATTTGTGTGCGTGCATGTAAAATTCAATCCAAAAAAGTGTGTTTTAGGCTTGTTTCTATTTCGGCGGCAGTCACGGATAGTAGTTGTAATACCGGATGAAACAGTTTCTATAAACTTTTATTGTAAACTAGATGAACCGACAGACGTTGTCCTGACCAAATTTCAATAAATGTGTTTGTAATCATTTTGTGAATTTGTGAACTTACTTAAGATGGCGCTACAGCCTGGGGTGGACCTGGGCCTCAACCAACAAGCAGCTACATCCAGCTCGATCTTTAGCCTCCAGTTTCGCACGATAATTTGGTTGAGGTCCCCTCCACTTGAATTTGTGAACAGTTATTGAAAATGTGTAATCAAATGTGGAAATGTGTAAAATGAGAAAAAAACATCAAGCAAATGATTCATTTACTTGCAGTAAATTTGAAATCACAATGCATCTTCAGGTCTTTTATTTTCATCTCGATTTCGATTGCAATGCTTAATGATACACGACATTTTTTGTTTTATTGTCTGGCGAGTAAACAAAGCCGATGGTCTTCCGACACGGGAACAGGCGGCATACAATTGACCATTTTGTTGGTTTTGATTTGTTTATTGTAATTGCGAATGCAAGCCGCACGGGAACTGCAAGGGCATGTCAGTCGGAATCATTGGGCTGCGTGATATCAAAACGTCCTTCGTACTTTCCTTAAAAATTGTTGCTTCTGTGAAATTGTTCATCAGTTTTTACACCGCAAGCCGGGTGCCATTACAAAGACGTGGTTGGTTGATATTTCCCAACAATATAATCACCAATCAGCCTTACTCGAGCTACTCCGACATATTTGGAGCTCAGGTCAGTAAGGAACTTTCACGACTGAGGCAGGGTCTTGAAAAAGAGATGGTGGCGGAGGAGCTCTTAATGGGCCAACGGCAGCACTCGCATCCCCGAAGTGGGTTACTGGCATCGGGTTAACCGGCCCCTTGTCCTAGGGGTTGTATAAGGGACCTGGCCCTCCAGGTTGGGGGTTGTGCGTAGGGGCAACTTCCCTACCACGTAAAAAACCCTTAGTTACGAAACAACCAAATGCCTCGGAAAGGAATGACCCTACTGTTGACGACCCTGGCGAACGAAATAAGGACAACGATTTTCGGATCTGCACGTGGAATGTTCGGACTCTTAACAGACCACGTGCAGCCGATCAATTAGCAGAGGCCCTAGACTGCTATAAAGCAGACATCACAGCCATCCAGGAAGTGCGATGGGATGGGCCGGGCAAAAGGAGGATGAAAAACTGTGACATCTACTACGGTGATTGCTACAGAGAACAGATACAGCGCTTATTCGGATGCGGATTTGTTATACGCGGCAGACTTAGGCAAGAAGTCTTGAGCTTTCGACACGTGAGCGAGCGTCTTATGACAATCCGCATCAAGGCTAAATTCGCCAACATTAGCCTAATATGCGCTCACGCCCCCACAGAAGACAAGGACGACACTACCAAAGATTGTTTTTACGAGCTCCTCGAAAAAACCTATGAGCAATGTCCTAAATATGACATTAAAATCGTGCTAGGCGATTTTAACGCCAAGATAGGAAAGGAGGACATCTTTGGTAGAACAGTTGGTAAACATAGCCTGCACGACACCACGTCTGGCAACGGACTCAGGCTGATTGATTTTGCTGCGGGGCGAAACGTCACAATAGCAAGCACACGGTTTCCTCATCTCAATATCCACAAGGGGACCTGGCGGTCTCCTGATCATGAAACGGTCAACCAAATTGATCATATTGCGATCGACGCAAGGCATGCCTCCAGTATTCTGGATGTCCGAACCTTCCGAGCAGCCAACATCGACTCGGACCACTACCTTGTTGCAGCCAAGGTACGAATGCGGATATCCCGAACGCCACAAAGAAGAATAACTGTGAGAAGATTTGACGTCGAAAAGCTGCAATCGCAAGAGACCGCCAGAATCTTCGCCGATCGCGTATCCCGAAATCTCGCCACGACTCCTATGCCGCCAGCATCAAGTGCCGAAGACCAGTGGCAACGTTGCCAACATGCCATCAGAGACGCCGCAACTGATGTGCTGGGTTTCAGTCGACCACCACCAAGAAACCCCTGGTTTGACGAAGAATGCCGGCAAGCACATGCAGCTAAACAGGACGCGTACAAAGCGGCGCTGCAAAGAAGGACGAGGGCTGCTCGTGAGCTCTACGAGCGTAAGAGACGGGAAGAGCATCGGCTTCTCCAGAAGAAGAAAAAAGAGCACGAGAAGCGCGCGATCGAAGATATTGAGAGATTATACTCCAGGAATAATGTACGGAAGTTTTACCAAAAGGTAAAAAGAACGTGTCACGGCAACAAGACCCGTACGGAAACCTGTAGAGATGAGGAAGGAAACCTGGTAGTAGAATCACAGTCGGTGCTGAGAACATGGAAAAACTTTTTCTGCAGACTGTATAACGGCGATGAAGATCAACATACCGCTGTCAGGCAGAATGCGCCATTCAACATAGACGATGATAGCCAAAACTTCCGTCCACCTGACCAAAACGAAGTAAGGATAGCAATATCTAAGCTTAAATCTAACAAAGCTGCTGGACCTGATGGCCTACCGGCCGAGTTGTTTAAGGCAGCTGGAAATGACTTGGTAGAGAGCATACACCAACTCATTTCCAAGATTTGGTCAGACGAGTGTATGCCTGATGAATGGAACCTCAGCATCGTTTGCCCGATCCACAAGAAAGGAGACCCCCTCAACTGCGCCAATTACAGAGGTATCAGTCTCCTCAACATCGCGTACAAGATCTTATCTGCCATATTGTGTGAACGCCTGAAACCCTTCATCAACAACCTGATTGGCCCCTATCAGTGTGGTTTCAGGCCAGGAAAGTCCACGGTCGATCAAATTTTCACACTCCGGCAGATCCTGGAAAAAACCCAAGAAGTCCAAATCGATACTCACCATCTTTTTATCGATTTTAAGGCCGCATATGACAGCATTTATAGAGACGAGCTATACAGAGCCATGTCTAGTTTTGGCATCCCTGCCAAACTCGTTCGTCTGTGCAGGATGACGATGGAGAACGCTCGCTGCTCCATCAAGGTCGGTAATGACCTCACCGAGACCTTAGATGTCAAAAAAGGATTTAGACAAGGCGACGCGCTGTCATGTGACTTCTTTAATATCATTCTTGAAAGAATTGTGCGAAACTCACAAGCCAACACCGGAGGCACAATCTTTCAAAAGTCTGTGCAACTACTAGCTTACGCGGATGACATCGACATAATTGGCAGAACACAGCGGGCTGTCACTGGTGCGTTCGCTAGTATCGAAACAGAAGCCGCCAAAATGGGTTTAGCTGTAAATGAGGGCAAAACAAAGTATATGCTGTCGACAAGAAGGGACACACAACATCGACGAATCGGACAGAACGTCACAGTCGACAGCTATAACTTCGAGGTAGTAAGGGACTTTGTCTACCTTGGCTCTGCTATTAATTCTGACAATAACATCTCGGCGGAAATTAACCGAAGAATTACTCTTGCCAATCGCTGTTTCTTTGGGCTGAGAAGGCAATTGAGTAGTAAGGCCCTATCTCGAACAACTAAGGAGACTCTGAACAAGACCTTGATCATCCCAGTCCTGCTTTATGGCGCTGAAACATGGACTCTGTCGAAAGCGGATGAAGATATCCTTGGTCGCTTCGAGAGAAAAATTCTTCAGAAGATATACGGTCCCGTTTGCGTTGACGGGCTTTGGAGGAGAAGATTCAACGACGAAATCTACGAGCTGTACAGCGACATCGACCTAGTCAAAAAACTGCGCATCAGTCGCCTAAGATGGCTAGGACATGTTGAGCGAATGGACACCAATGCTCCGGCCCGCAGAGTCTTCGAATCTAACCCGGAGGGACAACGCAGTAGAGGAAGACCTCGCCTAAGGTGGCGCGCACAAGTAGAAAGGGACCTCAACCAACTTGGAGTGCGCAACTGGAGGCAGTTAGCTAAGGACCGGGCTAACTGGAGAGGCTTGTTGGTTGAGGCCCAGGTTCACCCCGAACTGTAGCGCCACCTAAGTAAGTAAGTAAGTATAATCACCAATCTGACTTCTATTTGGAGATTATGAGGCAATCCGCACAATTCCAGCAAACTAAAAAATTCGGTTGCATAGTTGACGAAATCATCTTTGTACGATTCTTTGTACGTTATCAATTCGCCAGCAATATAACTCTGAATCTTGAAATTCAATTCTTCGACATCCATGCTTTTCGCAGCCAATATAGCACGATCGCTTAATTAAACATGATTTTTGTAATTTTGCGCTACGTTTGGGAACACCTTTAGGATGGGGTTCGGTCTGTGATGTATGTATGTAATGCAGCAAGCCGAAATGTCAACGGGGATATTGCCGTTGCCAATGTCCAGCAATTGTTTTGAAGATACTCCTCCAAATTGGTCGTTCTACTACGCAATTGTTTATACTTAATTTGCGTGCCTTAACGTGTTTCCACCAAAATGGACAACCTCAAGCATGCATTAAGTTCATCGGCTGGTGTTGACCGTGGAATCACTGCAATGCATTGCGAAAATCACCTGCCAACAGATTCATCGCACCACCGTGTCATTTTATTTTAATTTAGGCTGGAATGGATTTTGTTTTATTTTACCGAAAACATAAAAAGAACTACGCAAATCCATCGTTCGCATCGTAAGTTATGGTCGCGATCACGAGTTCATACAAAAATCCTACGGAAAAAAGAATCTTCAGTTTTTCCGGAATTCATTTTCTTCCGGGTTACTTTTCCATTTTTTTTTTCCGTAAAAACTTTATTCGGACTATTATATTTTTAAACTTTATTTTTATAGATTTCGTGAGAATTAAAAAAAAAATTTGTTTCTCTACGCTACGACCAAGTATTAGTTAACATATGTACGCGTGAGGGCGGGTGATAAGTTCGCGGCCTAAGATATTAAGTGAAAGAATAGATCCGATCAAAAAATTTTATTTCTCAAATCCCCCTCGAGTGAAATGCATTTCTTACATCGGGCATACATTGCCTTTCTTTTTCTTTGCCTTCAAAATGGCTTCGTACGGCCGCATTGATCTCGTTCTCATCTGCAGATTTCCAGCCTCTTCGTAGACACATGATTGGGTTGATTAAAAACCTCTGTTAGGTTAGGCGAAATCGCCAAGTTACCAATACCTTTGACACCAAAAAAAAAGGAGGCTTAATGTCTTAAAATGTTAGTAAGTACATAAAACATCAGTATAAAGTGCACAAATTTACTCCATAGGAGTAAATAAATCGTTTATTGAGAAAAGCTTTAACGTAGTTTACTTCATTACAACGTCGTCAATATTTATTCCTATTTAACAGAAAACGGCGAAAGAACACTAAATTAATAACCATTAAAAAAACTTTCTTTTAAAACTACTTGTGTAAAACTAATTAATCCTCCAGTCCAAGAAACTCTCTTTCGAGGGCCGCGCCCATCATGTTCCAATCACCATCATCTTCGGTGTCCTGCGGATCTGAGCCATCATTGGAATCGGAACCCATATCCAAGTCAGATGGTAAGTGCTCACCTAACACGAATACGTGTGAATAAATTTTTTATCAAAAAAATAATATTTCTTGCTTACCTCTTCTAAATTTTGTGCTCGGCATTTCATCGTCATCTTCTGCCGAGCTTTTCTCATCCTTCTCTGAATTCGCATTGTTTGTTATTAGGCTCTTTTGTTCCCTGGAGAAGAACTCACGTTGCCGTTCCTCTTCTTTTTCTTGACGCTTTCTTTTACGGAGTGTCTTATCCACAGGAGGATTTTCTAAGAACCAATACAAGTTAGTAACAGTTACATATTTATAAGGAAACAAGAATATCACTACATACCTATATTTACATGTTCATCTTCGGTGGAGGAATCCGACTCAAAGAATTGGTCAAACTCTTTGTTCATGTCGGCCAGATCAGCATTAGAAAAGCTCAGCAGCGGATTAATGGTATCAATGAATTTTTCTGGTTCTTCCTCTTGCATATTAGATGTTGAAGAAATTTCCGATTTTTCACTGTAATTTACAACATGTTCGGGACTGTGACAGTGCGCTGGTGGTTGACGTGTCTTATTCTTATTTTTTCGGTCAAGAGGAAACAGTCTTTCATCGACAATTTCCCATCGCTCGGCACATGACCACAACCAGTTTGCATTCACAACTTTGATTTTTGGATTCTTTTTCGCTGCATTCACTTTAAACGTACCCGATGTGACAGCGACCAAATGTGTCGTTACTTCGTTGATGTTCTGACTGACATTGGCTCCCAAACTTTTCGCTATGAAATAGGCTCGGCTTTGTTCTAGCTTCATGTTAGTCGGAACCAAACCGGAGAACACTAGGCTCTTACTACGTAATACCTCGGATCGAATTTTCGGCACAATAATTTTTAAGTCAGGAATCTCCTTTGTCTCATCATAAATCTCGTAGAATCGCTTGTGAATATTTGTCAGTATAACCTCCAGATAGAGTAAATAGTCGTCTGGGTCTTCAATTTCAATTTGTTTAATTGCGTTATCTGTTGCCACTTTCATTTTTGGGGAATCATCGGGAGACTTTGTGTTTTCGTCGGAACTATTGCTTGTAACGTCAATTTCCTCCTTTTCGTCCTTACTTCCGCTGTCGGTGTCGTCTTTTGATTCTGATTCTGTTTCGTCTTCCATTTTAGCCGTACTCGTGCTTGTTGTGGTATCTGTTGGCTTCTCCTCTATTTCTTCGGCCACCGTACTGCTTATACTTTCTTCACTCGGAGGTTTGGAAGCTTCACTTTCAGGTACGTTTTTTAATTTCTCTTCATCATCTGTTTTCTTATCAGAACTCTCGTCATCTGTTGTTAAATTTTTCAAATCTAAATACGGATACGTGTTAGAAGAGGAATAGAAATAGATAAGAGGAATAATTTTCTGTCAGACGCAATAGATAGACAAAGAAGCGGTAGCAAAAGATACCTATTTTGCAGTGAAGCAGATGGCAGAAATAATATCAATGGTCAGATATAGGGACAATGGTCATTAACTGATGCAATTCCAATACAAAACGGAAGTGGAAAAACAGGGGCCAAATCGTCTCATCCGTGAACGTATGATACGTCACGTAAAAGGGTCTATTTAGTCCTATGACATACGTGATCGTATAAACATTAACGTAATTCAGTATTATAGTGTAAATTCAGCAACGCATCACTGGCATCATGATGCTCATGATGCTTTGTAAAATGTTCATTAACGCAAACTATTGGCATCACTTTCAACGGGTTGTGTTCATTTTTGCAAACTTGATCAAGCTGATGCGCAAACATAACGAAAAAAGCATCACAGAAATACCTGATGCGCAGCTGATTTGTCGGCCAAAAAGGAAGAAAAATGTGGGAAGAGAAATAAAAGTAAGTAAATAAACATTTTTTATCAATAGATACATATGCTTTTGACAGAAAAATTTGTAAATTTTTGTTGAATTCTTACTTTTTTCACAAAACATTAATTTTTTTTTACAGGGAGTATTTCAGCGAAATTTTAGAAATTTCCCTTCTTTTAAATTTGCTTCGACCGCTTTCTTCTTGCTTCACGCATATTAAAAATAAATTTATCGTTTTTACGATCATAGTTATCGACTAAAACTTTCATTAGCAAAACTTCCATCTCGACATTAAAATTTTTGATGTAAACAATGCGTTCTAAAACGCAAACGTTATATTCAATCAGCAACGCATCAGCATCGCAAATAAGCAGTGATGCCGCATCACTGCGTACATGTTTGACGTTTCTGAATGTACACATATCTTCCGTGATCGAGTGTTTTTGTTTACGTGAACGCATACATTCTTTCGAAAGGTCAAACGTAATTAGTTCAAGAAAGGGAAAATCAAACAAAATGTAAGTTATTTGATAAAATTAAGTATTCAAATAACAATGATAATTATAATAATATTGAATAATTCATGTTCTATGCCAAACTACAATAAAATAATTTGACCCAAAAAAATATTAGTAAAGCGTTATGTACGTAATTGTAGGACGGGTGGAACTGCAGTAGACAAATGGTAGTGGAAGCTTAAAACCGACAAAATGTTATTAATTCGTCCTCATTTCATCGAAATCTTTCTATCAATCTGCAAATAAACAATAAATAATTCACATTTCAAAGGTTTCTCTGTTTCTTACGCGTTTTTAGAAAATGACAGTGGATTGCTTCCATCCATTAGGTATCGCCGTGTAATTTTTTCGTCGTAATCACTTTCGTTGGAACTTTGTAATCAATATAATAATGATTTTTGTTTTGAACAAATTAATTGTAGACTATATATCTACCAAATGACATCTATTTGAAGTTTAAATGATATTTCATATTACATTTTCAGGACTAAATCTATTACATTTTCATTTCGAATGTTTCCAATTCCGTTCCGTGAGCAATCGTATGCCGCGATCCCAATTTTCTTATTCGAATGACGTATAACGTAATTTATTTTCGTACGAATGATCATCCGTTTACGGAACAGACGATTTGGCCCCAGTAGATCAAGCATGTCATTATAACACATGGAGTCAGCGACCAGTCAGCTGATTACCGACGCTTTGAACGTAGTATTCACACACAGACACTTCTAAGTCGGTTTCTCTTATTGACAACATATGAATATCATATTTTAGACTGATTCATCACCAAATTATTCTTCAATGCTTGTCCCTTTAAACCATCACACCCTGTTGCATTCTTCTATGTGAGTCAATATCGTTCTATAGGCTAGTAGAACTTTTAAAGAAATGTGTCTCTATCTGCTTGTGAACATTCTTTAGAGTTAAAAAAATAGCATGATATTTTTCAAATCCGAATATGCGGATTAACAGTAATGTTTCGCACTGTCTAGATCATATGGACAAACTATTCGAATATTCGACATATCCGGAGTAGTTCTATGCGGAATGTCTAAATTTTCCTAAAGTTGGTATAGTAGTCTTTTCTAATTATATGTAACTTGTAAAGGAAATCTCATATCTACTAGGATATACATACATACATATATGTATATGTGCATACATACATATGTATGTACATATAAACATATGTAAACATAAATTTGTATAGACGAGTATATTAAAATCAATATACATATGTACATATGTATGTACATCCATGCAAACAAATATTATTTTTCTTTTAATTCGACTTCGATTGCTTTTAACTGCTACTAAAATTAATTGTTTCCCTATCAGCTAATTTTGCAGTAAAGTAGATCGGAAATTAAACAAACTCAGCATTGCCAAAAGAATAAGGTTTTACGGCCCGGCCCAATGGAAGTGTACTTTACTTACTTAAATTTGGCGCACAGTTTTTTTAAATCAGGGGAAAGCCAAAAAGGTTATGAAACAGAAATTCTTCTCAGTGTACCAGTTATGTTAAAACAAATCAAATGCAATTCAAATTTACCTTTAAAATCGACACCTTCACCATCTAATTCATGCTTCGAAAGTCCGGGTGGTGCGTTAATATCTCCTGTATGTTGAAAAAAATGGTACGGTTTTACCTGAATAAGATTAGAAGCCATATTCCATACATCCTCTCTGTCGTCTATAATGCACACCATAGAGTCTCCACATGGAAATAAGGCTCTGAAAAACAAAATTACCATGAATAACCACAAAATAAACTGTTCATCCATTCTCGTGTTGGACAAACACTGGCCTTCACCCTTTGACTTGCCAAAATTCTAAAAATTATTCTCAAGTATTCCTGTTACATTTATATCGATTCATGCACTTGTTAAGTCGGGCAGAGTAATTTAAAAAAAAATTCAATTTATGAATTTATTGTGGCAAAATTTAAGGAGAATCAGACCCCTTGAAAGTTGACCGAATTTGAACATGGACGAGAGAGCGTTGAAGACGACCCACGCCGTGGAAAACCATCACTCTCAACTGTAAAGCAAAACATACAAACAAATTTTGATCTGATTTCTCTGAGGGAGAGCGTAGATTTAATTTATATAGGTGAGGAAGCTGAAATCGTACTTGGGTTCTACAAGCTTTCTACGAGAGGAATTCTGAAACGACGATTAAGGCTAAGTCCACCACAATACCTTTGAGCAAGCATTAATCAAAGGAATTAATAAAATTAAACTTCAATACTGGTGGATAAGGTAATGGTATCGGTTTTTAAGGACTCAGGGACCCTGAGAAACATCAAACTGATGCGTTCTTTTGCATCACGAATGCACAAGTCAAATTGTATGCAGTAATCGTATTTTTTTAAGACCTTGAAAGACCATTTTAATCTGGTTTCAGACACTAGAGGGAAGCTGCGGTTAAAGGAGATTCAATAGAAAAATAAAAGCAATTTCTAAAATTCCGAGTTTGTTTTCTTGATCAGAACGCAGATGTGAGAAAGAATCGGTGATGAGAAATCATATGGCTCCTCAAAAACCTAAAGTATGTAGCTTCAAAACCTTTGGTTATTAAAGAAATTATATCCCCACGCATCCACTACAGATACGCAAGTTAAGTCTTGTTCTTCAAATTATTCTACAAATTCCCGTCTCTACTGCAAACATGTGCCCCTAATTACTCGCTTTAACAGACAAAATAAATCCCGTGTCTCTATTTCCAGACACGAGAACGGTCGAAGTCACTGTGAAACAAATATCCTTCAATATAATAAATCTTACTTTAAATTATCAGTTTTACTCGTTGCATTAAAGCACTCATCACGGGAGAGTATTCTATGAGAAAAGAACTTCCCATCAGGATCCAACAGTTGCGCAATCATATGAGCGTAATTCCTTGCACCAAACGTACAAATATGCAACTCATAGGATCTAGACATTCGTTCCAGAAATTCCCCTGTACCAGGTCGCAACCTTGTATGATACCACGGCGAATTGGGTCCATACAATTGAAAATGATAGATGCCTTTAATGTTGTTCGGAACGTTGTCATTTGTCGTATGAATTACAGTTTGATCCAAATCGACCAATAGGACTAATTTCCTATCCTGCAACAATCTTTTCGTATCTGCTTGTCCAAGTTGCTGGGCGAGTTTTTGTGTTACTTTTAAATCGGGCACCGAATGCACCATAGGCACTGAAGCTTCTGAGGTATTTCCCTGCATGAGAAGAAATAAAGGTATTTGATTTGTTTGTGCAAACTTGTTCACAAGTGTTTGACCCGCCTTAGATTGTGATACATACTTTCTCATTTTGGCGCAAATCTGCGCCACAATCTGCACACATATCCTTGATGACAGTCGTATGAACACATGACGATAGCGAAAGCAATGCAGATCTAAATAATTAAAAAAAAATTGAAGACTCGAATTTATGCAAAATATCCAATTAAAGCTAATTTCAACAATAATTAGGTTGTTTGTAAACGCACCCTTTCTCGACAACAGCGCCATCTTTGTACAGACGCTTTTTAACAACACCGACTTTGTTGGCTTTCAGCTTCTTCACCCCTTTATCGACACCATCGAAAACTTCATAAATCAATATAACTTGTGAATTATTAACCGGAAAACCTTCTCGCACTCTCCATTTGATTATTTTTATTTTACAATCGTCTGGAGCGCAAATTACAATGTTTTGATCGGCCATCACTTATCTTTCACTTTTGACACTGAACTGAAACTTGTGTTCCACAAACAGCCATTTGCAAAAGTGGCACTTGGCAAATTCTGGGCACTGTTCAAAGAGAGACTAGCATTCAATTTCTTTTAAAAACTCATTAACTGTAACGGAAAAAAATATGAAGAATTTTCTACAAACAAAATATTATTTTAGAAAAATGACTACAATTCCGCATATGACATAATCACAAGACAAATCAACAGTTTTGCCCAAAGCCTTGTTTAGAATTTCTCAGACAATGTAAACGATTTTTTCTTTCCATAAACTTGGATGTTATGTGTGAAGCTAATATTTATGTTAAATTTAAATTCATATAACTCTCTGAGATCTAAAAACATGCATGATCGACTAGATCGTTCATTAAACTATTTGCTCCCAAATTACTTTCATCATCAATGAAATATTAGAATCATTGCACAGTCATTTCTCAACTGCGGTGCAATTACTGTGCAGCGAAAAAACCTGCACACACATTTCTAATAACAAAAATTTTTAATAAGCAAGAGTTCGGCATTAACGTGCGTCGTCACCTTGTTTTATTTTCTTCTCTATCTGATGTCTAATTCTTTCCTCTCGTTCACACAGCATAACTGAGTTTGTAATTTTAAATTATTAAAGAAAAACAACATGTACTAAAATTCCTGACTTATACAGTACGTAAGTTACATTCCACATTTCTCATGTCAAATACTGACGTTTATTTGTTTTGTGGTTTGTACGTCCAAATAATAAATTTATAAACAAGAAAGTAAAATGTCTGAAGAAAATCAGGATGTAAATAATGAAAAGGTAAATGCAATGAGCGAAGTACCAAGCTTAAAACGCCATGCCAACGACAATTCTAGCAGTGAAGACGAATGGATTGGTCCCATGCCTTCCGAGTCTGTAAAGCCAAAGAAAAAGAAAGGTAAACGCTTACTTAAATTTGTTTAGAAATGTGCTTTAAAAAGAATTTAGTTCTTCCCTATGAGAAAATATATTTAGAAAATCTTCCCAATGCCGAAAGCTATGAGAAAAGTTATATGCATCGTGATGTTATTACACATCTTGTGTCGACAAAAACTGATTTCATCATAACGGGAAGCCTAGATGGCCATATAAAATTCTGGAAGAAGATGGAGGAAGGAATTGAATTTGTTAAACATTTTCGTAGTCATTTGAGTAAGCATTAAATAAACTTTGTGTAAATATTTATATAAAAAAAGCTATTTTTTCTTATAGTGCCCATAATATCGCTGTCGACAAACAGCAATGGTACTCTGTTGTCCTCCGCATCGTCCGATAAATGCGTTAAAGTGTTCGATGTAATAAATTTTGATATGATCAGCATAATAAAACTGGATTTTACACCACTCTGCACGGAGTGGATACATTCGCCAGGCGATGCGATTAGCAGTTTAGCAGTGTAAGTTATGAGACTCAGACGCAAACTCTGCAAACCAACCCAAAATTGTTGTCTTATAGGTCTGATAGAGACTCTGATAAAATCTATATCTATGACGGCCATGGGAACGGAGAAGCCTTGCATGTTTTGGATAAGATGCATTCAGCGCCGGTTAATGCTATATGTTATAATACTGCCTATGAAACGGTTATTTCAATTGATAAGAACGGAATTCTAGAATATTGGATGAACTCGAAATACGACTACAAATTTCCATCAAAAATGGTAGCATTTGACTCGAAACTAGATACAGGTAATTATACAGACCTAATATTTTATAATGTTTTTCAATCTTTATTAGTTCTTTATTTATTGCCAGGATTCATTAATAAAATGAATAGAGCTGTATTTGGAATAAAACATAAAACATTTTAAGCGTTCAATGCTGGTCAAACAAAAAAACTTTCTTTATTATTACACCAGCCGCTGAATTTTTTTTTTAAATTTTTATTTATTTTCAATATTTCCCCGTGATTTTCAATCATTTTAACCATTTCTTATTGTGAAGGTTTGACAATACAAACCTTCTGTTTGTTTTGTCAAACAGACAAACCTTCTGTTTGTTTTGTCAAACAGAGATCAAACTAAGGTTCAATCATGATCGAATACTTACGGGCAGTCTCTAACTATTTTGTCCGTCGGCTGCGAGGTTTTATCCTATGTGATGCTTCTTCGTTTGCTCGCAACACATATTTGGTTTTGTCGTTCCACTTCTAGCATGACTAGGCATCTCTTTGACGAAATCTGTTACAACTTACATGCAGCCCACCGCGGGTTTTCTAGTGTTAACACCGATCAACCGGAATAATTCACCCGGAAATCGGCCTTGTATAATTCCTGGTGATGTATATCATCATATGCGGACTTGAATTCGATGAATAGTCGATAACTTGAAGTTATCTATTTGATTTTGTTGTTTTTTAGCTGCTTCGACCTCTTCTATATAGGTGGCATGGGTTAATACTAATATTTGTAGATATCACCTGATATGAATATATTCATTATTTAATATTAAAATATCTTACCCGATACGAAAATAACACTAAACTGGTATCTCTCAGAGTAAGAGTAAGAGAGTAAACTTCAGTTTACAAACTACTAGAAGGCCATAAGACACTTTCTGTCTCACTCCAAATCACTTTATCTTTGCGCTTTCGTGTCACTCATATGCAAACTGAATACCTACACATGCATATGCATATTAGTCTCGATTAGATTCTTACTGGAATAGTGTAATAAAATGTATATTGGTGAATATCGAAGTATCATAATATAATAGGTATTCGTATTAGTGATACGTAATATGTACAAATATTAGTAATATTTTGACGAATACTAATATATTCGTCGCACCCCTAATCCTGACAAAGGTATGTATTTACTTAGGTTTGTTTAATTACCATTCATTCACAGTACCCTGGAAAGGAGGTTTTTATTAGTGACATGTAATAGAGCATCTATCGCTTTTTCCACAAAAAATGTTCCAACGAAATAGCCACTTGCATTCCTTCAAAATTTCACCCGCAATACGTGTCAAGCTTCGAATGCACATCAGTTCACTCTCAAGCCCAACTTTGGACGTACTGTCAAATATAGGGATTCGTTCATAAGCCGTACGACACGCATGTGGAATGATCTTCCAGGCTCTGTGTTTTCTCATCGTTACAACCTTCAAGCATTTAAAGCCAACGTGCATCGGTAC